>PISX010030861.1:0-18167 GCA_004024625.1 Mellivora capensis
CAAACTCAACACCCAAAGAACAAATAATCCAATCAAGAAATGGGCAGAGGACATGAACAGACATTTCTGCAAAGAAGACATCCAGATGGCCAACAGACACATGAAAAAGTGCTCCACATCGCTCGGCATCAGGGAAATACAAATTAAAACCACAATGAGATATCACCTCACACCAGTCAGAATGGCTAAAATTAACAAGCCAGGAAATGACAGGTGCTGGCGAGGATGCAGAGAAAGGGGAACCCTCCTACACTGTTGGTTGGAATGCAAGCTGGTGCAACCGCTCTGGAAAACAGCGTGGAGGTTCCTCAAAACGTTCAAAATAGAACTACCCTATGACCCAGCAATTGCACTACTGTGTGTTTACCATAAAGATACAAACGTAGTGATCCGAAGGGGCACGTGCACCCGAATGTTTATAGCAGCAATGTCTACAATAGCCAAACTATGGAAAGAACCTAGATGTCCATCAACAGATGAATGGATAAAGAAGAGGTGGTATATATACACAATGGAATACTATGCAGCCATCAAAAGAAATGAAATCTTGCCATTTGCAACGACGTTGATGGAACTAGAGGGTATCATGCTTAGTGAAATACGTCAATCAGAGAAAGACAACTATCATATGATCTCCCTGATATGAGGAAGTGGAGATGCAACATGGGGGGTTGGAGGGGTAGGAAAAGAAACAAGATGGGATCGAGAGGGAGACAAAACATAAATGACTCTTAATCTCACAAAACAAGCTGAGGGATGATGGGGGGAGGGGTGTCAGGAAAGGGGGGTGGGGTAATGGACATTGGGGAGGGTATGTGCTATGGTTAGTGCTGTGAAGTGTGTAAACCTGGTGATTCACAGACATGTACCCCTGGGGATAAAAATGCTTTATATTTTATAAAAAATAAAAAAATTTAATAAAAAAAAAATCACTTATGGATTGACAGTACCACCCATCCACCACCCTCCCACCTTCACCTGAAGATTCTCTTTCCTAATTTTTTATTTAGTCCAACAGAGCTCTTAACAGTCACAAGCTCTCATCAACTGAGAGATGATACAGCAGGAAATATTTAATTTATTTACAAGCTGACCTTTCTAGCTGAGTTATTTGGGAACCTCATTAACCATGGTCAATTAAATAAATTCCAGCTGCTACTCACCCTGGAGCTGACTATGTGAGAAATGGCTGGATTGAAATGTAACACCTGCGACTGGAAATGTGCCAAGTGAATTTCAACTGGGGGTTACCATGTGAAACTGCTTTCTCCTTTACTGCCTCTTACTATGATGGTCCACCATCATAGGAGCCCAGTTTGTCTGTTTCAGGAATTCTGGAAGATGACAACCTCTTTAGGAATGTAATTTGCAAACTTTAGCATGCATCAACTGTCTATAAGAGACTGCTAAGCCCTACTCCAGGATTTTCTGATATAGTAGGTAGGAAGCAAGAACTGAGAATTAGCATTTCTAGCAAGTTCTCTAGTGATAATGGTTCTGCTAATCCTCAGAACCACACTTTGGGAACCACTCCATTAAAATGGACCCAAAGGGAAGATATGCAAATTTCATGGTTTTAACTTTTATTTCAGTCCATCCTAATCTTCCCCTCGAAACAGGATGAAAATTTACCCAGGGTTCTTCTCATGTAACAGAGAAGTAATAGTCAGAAACATAATTTAATTCATACAGATTGGAGTGGCTTGTCCCGTTAGCTAACAAAGTTGGGTACTTCCACTTGGTTAATATCTGACAGAGCAAATCTGTTTTGTTTTTTTTTTTCCTTCAGAATTTCCAAAGCTATTTTAGAATGTTTATTCTTTCAGATGAACTTTAGAATCAGTTGGGTCAGTTAAAATAATTTATAAAATATTTGTGTAGGGGCACCTGGGTGGCTCAGTGGGTTAAAGCCTCTGCCTTCGGCTCAGGTCATGATCCCAGGGTCCTCGGAACGAGCCCTGCATTGGGCTCTCTGCTTAGCAGGGAGCTTGCTTCCTCCTCTCTCTCTCTGCCTGCTTCTCTCCTACTTGTGATCTCTGTCAAATAAATAAATAAAATCTTTAAAAAACAAGATTTGTGTAGATATATAGATAGACATCTTGGCTAGGATTATATTAAATGTAGTAAATTTGGGGAAAATTAACATCCTTATTGTATTTAGTCTTTCCAACCCTGACTACAATGTTACTCCACTTAGTCACATTTTCTTTCTGATCCCTTAGTAAAGGTTATTATTTGTGCATATTTCCTTTTAACCTTATTGTATATAAAAGGATTGTTAGTTTAGGAACACTATTTTTGTGTATTACACAATATGTTAAATCTTGAATAAGGACGAATACCATAGGACAAAATGAGAAGGGAAGTTGAAGGACAAAGGCAATAGCACAGGCAGATGTATGAAGGAGGATAGTGCATTTGGGTATTTAAAAGTAATCTGGGACACCTGGGTGGCTTAGTAGGTTAAGCATCTGCCTTCCACTCAGGTTATGATCCCAGATCCTGGAATTGAGCCCCACATTGGGCTCCCTACTTGGCAGGAAGCCTGCTTCTCCCTCTCCCACTCCCCCTGCTTGTGTTCCCTTTCTTGCTCTCTCTCTCTCTCTCTCTCTCTCTCTCTGTTGAATAAATAAATAACATCTTTAAAAAAAAAAGTAATCTGGTATGGCTCGTGGCAGATTATATGGGTCAAGTATAATGTAATATAAGTTCACTGAAGGACTCTAGGGGAGAAAGCCTCATTGGATTTAAAAACATATACTTACTGGGGCCCCTGGGTGGCTCAGTTAAGCATCTGACTCTTGGTTTCAGCTCAGGTCATGATCTCAGGGTCCTAAGATCAAGCCCCACGTGGGAAGGTGCTAAAGCTTCTCTTTCCCACTTCCTCTGCCCTTGCTCTCTCTCAAGTAAATGATCTTTAAAAAACATATATATGTATATATATATATATATACACACACACACACACACACACATACACAACACATACATACACATACTTCTGGCAGAGTGAGTCAGCAATCTTCAGAAATTATTCTCATTCTTTAACAACTGGATGAAATAAGACCTTGCTTTAAAAAATTTTTCTGACTCCTCCAATCGGGTACACAACCTTACTGAAGTTCTTGCACTTCCTGGAATAAGTTTTCTTTAGCCTTTAGCAGTCTCAGTATAAACTGCTCCCTCTGCCTATAATGACCTTTCCTCTGACCTACAATGGCCCACCTAAAACCTGGCTGACTCCCCTACTCTCTGCTGAGGGGCCAGTTTAGGCTTTATCTCCTAAGAGAAACCTTTCTACCTACAACCCAATCCACCCACCCCACCTCACCCTAATAATAAAAATTATTAATCATAAGTTTACAGCGTCAGTGCCCTGGCCTCCCACTGCTCCTAACAATCGGAATAGCCTGCTACATGCTGCCCGGAGCACCTGCAATGGGACCACTTGATGAAGGAACTGCTCAGGATGATGCTTCCTACCCCTGAGAAAGCAAAACTGCATATTAATGTGGGTCTCAGCACCATACCCACCCCCCCAACTACAGTGACCTCCCCTCTTCCTAGCACATGCGCACAAAGACACACACACTCACATTCCAGTGCACTGGTAGGATGATGTTCCTGGGCCTCCCAGGCCAATGGTTACTCAAGTCCAAAGCTCTAACTGGATAGACAAGTAGCCCAGCAGATAATACAGGGAGTGTACATTAGAGAACTTAAAAAGACACTCACCAGGCACCACACTCCAGCACTCCTCTCAAGATTCATGAGGAGTCTGAAGCTGTTCCACTTACTGGTCTTCAATGACAGAAGTTCAAGTACCTCAGCAGCCAGGAGAACTGGGACCCACAAGACCAGTAACCTACAGATGTTTGCTCGTACTTCCATGGTTATCATTTTGAAAAAAGCTATGTACCCTCTGGCACGTTTTAAGTTGACATTAAAATCTTCACCATAGACTTAAGAACGTAATTTCCAGCATACTATAAAAATTGACATTTTCAAATATAAATTATACCACTTTTTAAAATGCATTCAGTGGAACCTAAATACCAGAGTGATTTTGAAACCCATCACTGTCCATTTAAAAATTCATATACTGAATCTTCTTGAACAAGTGAAAATTTTAGTTCCTTTTTCTATTTACATACTATTTTCCCCACAAAACTTTATTTTAACACATTTTTGTGCTTGAAATCTTTTATTACCCTATCATACTTCTCTGCCATAATAAACACACATATATATACATACTAAATCTGTTTTCACTGTAGCCTAAATCTCTAAGTGTTAAAATGGTAACTTCTGGATTCAGTTATCAGTAAAATTTTTACTATAAAACTGATCAAAATACTTATCATAGATTTGATAATTAATAAACATAAAAAGGAAGTGTTAGGAAATGTATCTCAATGAAATAACTTCCCTTCCCACCACCCCCCTCCAACCCTAGTCTCCACATATCCAGAGATGAATATTACTGAGGGCTATACTGAGTCAGGGTTAAAATCAACTATATTCCTGTTTTGTATTTTTACAAGGTCTGAGAAAAACCTTCACTTAAGTAAGTGGGTAATAATTAAATATACTTCACTATAGCGATGTCTCTCTTTTTGACTTCTATTTCTTTCTGAGTTATAGTCTCAAATCACTTAATCATCTATCTTCAAAAATATCTTAAATGATGTTAGTTGACAACTCAACTGGAGCTCCTTTACTTTTGCTAAAAGCAAAACTTGGAAACCACCTGACCTGTCAAAGTATTTGTTGTCATTAGTCATTTATTTTTTCAACCCTTACAATGACATTCCAACAGTCTCTGGCAGGCAGAGGTGTTATCACCCTGGAGAACTGCAATGGGAAGAGTCAGGATAGTGAAAGTGTGTCCTCTTTTTGTAAAGTGGGAGAAAGACAAAAGAAAGTTAGTTGAGAAAGGAGAATAAATACTCCCTTAGGCACATAAGGATCAGAGTAATTTTGTGAAAGAGAATACATGAAAACTGAAAATCTGGAAGTTGATTGCTATAACTTGCCTGTGCACACATATCCTTTGAAAAAATTGTATAATGTATTATTTGGACAATGTTATTTGATGTTATTTTCATTCAACTTTTCTGTGACTTTATTCTTTTCTCTTAGTACTTATTCTACTCTCTAATCTACCTTCCTATCAAATGATGAGGATAAAAAAATCATTTTATCTAGGAATTGCTAAGCACAATTGGTATAACCTTGTCGATTATAAAACCAATTAAATTTTTATGATTATAAAAATAAAAATCCGTTTTACTGCTATTGGTATCCACTAGAGGGTGCTCATTCAATCATTTTAAAAGTCTGGTTTGGCAATGAATCCATCAGTTCATGGAAGTACACTTAAGTATGTTTACAAGACTTTCATTTTTATTCCTCAGAGATTCTAATGATGAACTGACTGTCTCCTACTCTTTCTTGGCATTGTTTCTTTAGTGCTTCTCATAGAAGGCAATCTACATCCATATTTGTTATTCACAGTAGCTCAACTAGAAGTCCTAAGTGATGGTTTGTGTTTCTGGTAGAGACCAACGTAAGGTGAAAATACTGCATACAAGGAATCCCTTGTATCAGGAAACATGTGCATACACTCCCAGGGCTGGGACTCCACACCCTGCATAGCAGCACACCTGGTAGAGGACAAAGATGGATTTTAGTATCACAGGCCTAGATTGGCCATTAAAATCGATACTTTCTAACTTAGGACTTTTAAAGGGGCTAAAAGTTACTACTTCATAAGGATTTGCACAAAGTAAGGTTGAATATTTGTGGAAAACTAACATAAGGGACAAAACAGAAATAAAGAGTTCATTTCTGTTTTCCCCAACCATCCTACTCCATCTCATTCACAGATTCTGCTAATGCAATCTGGCTGTATTTTTTCCCCTCTATATATGAAATACATGAACTCTGGAGAAAAGTGTCTAATAAAGATTTCCAATTAATCCTCCCCTCATATACAATTGAGGGCAGAATATATATAATCCATCTTTGTATACCCAGTGCTTAGAACAGTACTTGGTTTATAAACACTAAATTGTGAATAAGTAGATGACTCGCTCAAGTCTTAAGATATTGGTTCTTCAAGACCCTCCCTTGTCAGAAAAGACAACTTAATAAAATTATGACAACACAATCTCGAAAGAATTACAATAGCTGTTATCAACAAAATGCAATGGAAACACATTGTCTAGGATATATGGGTCAGACTGATGGAGAACTGGTTAAAAACAGTAATAGTAATAAAAATAATGCTAACACATATCGAGGGCTTACTATATGTCAAACAATATTCTAAAATTTGCATATATATGAAATCATTTTAACTTCCCAAATAATTATATGAATTAGATCCTATTTTACACATAAAGATAGTGAGGGGCAGAGATGTTAAGTAACCTACCTAGGTCATATGCTACAAGATGCAAAGGTAGGACGTGAATGCATATTTTAACCACTGTAAGAGGGAAAAAGGAGAGGGTCATTCCTGGCGGAGGGAATCGCATACACAATCCCAAAGGGATGAAGGATCCTGTCTAGTCATGCTAAGATATTTAGTCCAAACATAATACTGTAGACACTGGGGGACAGAGGAGGCTTCTACTCCAGGAGTGGCACAATGGAATACGATGGTACTGAGAAGCAGCAGGACAGAGGGTAAGACAAACTCCCAAAGCTCCTCCAAATGTGAGTTCTGTTCCACTGGGCAAGTTAATTAGCCCCCCTATGCTCTGCTTTCCTATCTGTAAAGTGTAAATAGTAACAACTATCTTAGAAGGCTGTACAGAGGATTATGTTAGTGTTCATAAAGTGATTAGAACACTGCCTGGCAGACAGTGTCATAAAAGTGATTACATATAAGCCAACAAATAAATACTAAAGGTAGGAGACTTTGTGAAGGGACTACTGCAATATGCCAAGTAAGAAATAATGTAAGCTTAACTAAACAGTAATAAAGCGGTTACAAATGAAATCTAAACGAAGAAATTTCTCAGGAAGAAGCAAAAACATTTGGTGGGCATTTAGATGATGATGGAGGCAGAGTAGTAGTGTATGGCAGTCCACAGTTTGGGAGCTGCCAAACTATCAAGGTCAGTCAAGGTAAGAGATACATGGTGCAGAGTACAGGAAAGTTCAAAGCATAAAGCTTCCACATGTGCTTTCCAGTGGAATCATGGGCAAGGACAACTTTTCCCTGCAACAATGTATGACCACATGCGTAAGAATACCGCCAGGTAGGAAGGCTCACCAAAAGCTTGGTGTCTAGATTTTATTGGGGCCCAGTCACATAAACATGATCAACTGGCTAATCTTTAGTTTTCAACTCCTCTGGAGGTCAGAGGTGGGAAGCCAAGCTGATACCATGGCCCACAGCCCCCACCATAAATCACAGTTAGACTTTCCAGTGTGGCCCAACCCCCCAAGTAAACAAGGACATTCTTGGGCAGAACATTCCAAGGCTTTGAGATAACCTCCCAGGAGCTGAGGGCAAATGTCAGACTTATTTTTGATTAAGGTTCATTCCTTACCTTGAAGGTCTGGAGGAGAAAAGAGGAAACATATTGCTGGTGATAACGTCAACAAGTGAGAAAAAATATGCAAGTGGCAAATGACAACATAGGTTTAGAAGGGAAAATAACTTCTGAGATTGCCTAGTATCAAACTAAGTGAAGTTCCCAGAAAATACTAAGAAGTATGGAACAAAGCTTAGAGAAGACTGCACAGCTTGAGATGGCAGCATAGTGAGGGAAGTTCAAAGTCATGCCACGAAAGGGCTTCCCTGAAAGATAAATAGGCAATGAGAGGAGCAAAACTTAAACTCACTGTAAACAACTTTAAAGGGCTAGTCAGAGGGTGACTCGTAAAAAAGGTTACTACAAAAAATTAAAATTTAAGTAAATACTAAATCTTCTCCATTATCTACATCTCTTAGATAAGAAAGGAAACTAAAAGTAAGTAAATCACTTTCCAGGTAGAAGACAAAAATGCACTCACCTTTCTCTGGAAGTAAATATACTCTGCAAGCATGACATTCCAAATAGAAGTTAAAAATATATATATATATTTGTTCTTACTTCCCCATGCCATCATCCATATTCAGACTACTTTCTGAGCTCTGCCTTTATTTTGCCCATGGCAAATTTAGCACATTTATGCAAAACTTAAATCACCATGAAAATGCAACAAAAAGATAGATGAAGCAGAAGGCACAGCTAATTAAATGGATTTGAGGTTCACTGCTCATTTTAATATAGGGTCAAACAATAACTTATAAATCTGTCTGAGCACATTAAATAGAAAAATAACTCATTACAGGGTATGGGTAGCCAGACTACTATAAAATCTGAAGACGTTATCCCTTTAAAAAAAATTTTTTTTAATCATCCATGAATGTCTAATTACACCCAGGTGTGAGATTAGGAGTTAGGCAGTGGAAGTTCTTGAACCAGAAAGCCTAGATACAGATCCCTGCTCTGGCACTTATGTAAACTTGGGAAGTTACTTAAACGCCATGTGGTTTCATCATGTGAAAAATGGGAAACAAACCTCAGAGCTTTGTTCTGAGGATCACATAAAGCCAATACTATCTGGTACATAATAAGCATGCAGTAGATGTGTGGTTGTCTGGCTACTCTATGTGAGTAACTTTACATACTAAAAACATAATGAATTTATTACACTCCACTATCATTCTTCTTTTTTCTCTGTGACAGAAGTTACCCATTTTAAAATCCAGTTTGGGGGGGCGCCTGGGTGACTCAATCGTTAAGGGTCTGTCTTTGGTTCAGGTCATTATCCCAGGGTCCTGGGACAGAGCCCTGCATTGGGCTCCCTCCTCAGCGGGAAGCCTGCTTCTCCCTCTCCCACTCCTGCTCCCTGTCTCGCTCCCCCTGCTTGTGTTCCCTCTCTTATTGAGTCTGTCAAATAAATCTTTTAAAAAATAAATAAATAAAAATAAAAACCTAGTTTTGGAATAAAAACCACAACCACAAACTGTTTTTTTTTCATATTACAGTATTTACAAGTTTCTAAAACAGTATAATTTGTCCTAAAATTATCTCAGAACCACCTCAGATTTTATCAGTCAATATTTCATTTGTTTAAAAAAAATGCTTAAAGTTGTCCTTTTAAGTGAGAAAGCATTGTTGAGTTTATCCAAAAGAGATTAGTAAGACAACAATATGACTGAATCCATTGTCTATAGCTACACAACCTTTTTTTCCTGAGCAGTATGTACTGGGCTTTCATCCCTCGCTTCAGAAGCAGTGCTCCCTCTTCTTTCAGCCTAAATTATCTAGTTCTTTTTGCTAAGAGAACTCCTGTTAGGTCACCAAGGGCTGGCTTCTCCTCAGGTCTTTGCTGGCACCCTCAGTCTTTGTTAAATAAGACAAGGTTCTCCTGCCTATTTCTATCAGGATATTTATGGAATTAATAGTTCATATAGTTTTAACCAGCCTCCTTATCCCCCATGAACACCAGACTGCAGGCAAACTGGATATGGGGACTGTCTTGCTCTTTATATTCCACAGGGCATGGAATATATAAGAACTCAATGTAGGCAAGGGAAACAAGAGAAAAAAATGAACTATTAGGATTTCATCAAGATAAAAAGATTCTGCAAAGCCAAGAAAATAATCAATGAAACTAAAAGGCAACCTTCAGAATGGGAGAAAATATTTGCCAATGACGTATCTGATAAAAAGTCCAAAATATATACAGAACTTTCAAACTCAACACCCAAAAAACATCTAATCCAGTTAGGAAATGGCAGAAGACATGAATAGACACTTTTCCAAAGACATAGAGATGGTCAATAGGCACATGAAAAGATGCTCAACATCATTCAGCATCAGAGAAACACAAATCAAAACCACAATGAGATACCACCTCACATCTGTCAGAAAGGCTAAAATCAACAACTCAGGAAAAAGAGATATTGGTGAGGATGCAGAGAAAGGGGAACCGTCTTGCTGTGTTGGTGGGAACACAAACTGGGACAGCCACTCTGGGAAACAGCATGGAGGTTCCTCAAAAAGTTAAAAATAGAATTACCCTATGATCCAGCAATTGCACTACTTCAGGAATTTAACCAAAGGATACAAACATACTGATCTGAAGGGGCACGGCACCCTGATGTTTGTAACAGCATTATCAACAATAGCCAAACTATAGAAAGAGTCCAACTGTCCACTGACTGATGAATAAAGAAGATGTGGGGTGTGTGTGTGTGTGTGTGTGTACACTTATATACACATGTAATAATACTCAGTCATCAAAAAGAATGAAATCTTGCCATTTGTAATGATGGAACTAGAATATATTAGGCTAAGCAAAGTAAGTCAGCCAGAGAAAGATAAATACCATATAATTTCACTTGCATGTGGAATTTAAGAAACAAAACAGATGACACAGGGAAGGGAAAAAAGAGAGGAAAGCAAACCGTAAGACTCTTAACTATAGAGAACAGATTGAGGGTTGCTAGAAAGGAGGTGAATGGGGAAGAAGCTAAATGGGAGCTGGGCATTAGAAAGGGCACTTGTGCAGAGTACTGGTTATATGCAGGTGATGAACCACTAAAATCTACTCCCAAAACCAATATGACACTATATGTTAACTAACTAGAATTTAAATAAAAATTGAAAAAGAAAAAAAAACACCTCAACGTAAAGAACCCATGGAATAACATTCTGACCAAAGGCAAGTCACTAAGCATAGAAATCAAACTTACCTCACTTACTTCCATGCATGAAAGCTGTTTTCAATAATACATTTAAAGAATGTGTGTGTGTGTGTGTGTGTGTACATGTGTTCAAAACATAGCCTGCCAAAAACACAGGAAAGAAATATAACCACATAAAATGACTCTAGCTAAGACAGAGCTGTGCCAGATTTAAAGACTAATTACCTTCTGAATTTTCAGAAACTAGTCAAATACTCTCAAAAGTTTTAAGGTTTTTCTGTTACAGTAGAATTAATTTTGTCAAATTTGTGGGCATTCCTGTTTCAAAGATTAAGACAATTGCTCAAGGCAAGGCTCTAACAATTTTTTCCTTACTATTATTACTACAAAGTTTTCTTTCTCCCCTTTTCATTTTCCTATGATTCCATTTATTTCTTCAGTTCTTTTCTTTAGTCTCGGTAGGAAAAGGGCACCCAGATTTAGATTCCTTTATCTTTTATCCTCAAGCACCCCTCCCCCAAAAAGGGTTTATTTCCTGTTCTATCATAAAGCGTCAAGAGATGAATTATACTAACCTTACTGTATTCCAGGCATCTCCAAGTTCTTTGGAATACTGTTTCTCAAAATGATCCAATACAACTCTGCAAATCTGTTTTGGAAGCTTCCCCTCTGATTTTGCTTTCAGCTATGATGATAAGAAAATGTTGCTGACACAATCTGATATTACAAATTTATTAAACTTCAAATTAGCAGTCTTTTTCTTAAGAAAATGTTTTATGATTATTATTGGTTCTTTCAAGGAAGCATTACCTCAAATATAACAACACTGTAGTTATGAAAAAAGGGTTTCTTCAAGTAATTATTGCTCATATCTAAAGCAAAAATTAAAGGCTTTGTGGCGTTAAAAAAAAAAAAAAAGTGGCCTTAACAGAAGCTGCGTCAAAGAAACAAAATTAAGCGACTCTAAGTACTAACATTTGGGGAAACTGAGTGAAAAGCCTATGGAAATTAGTATTATCTTTGCAACTTTCTTGTAAATGTAAAATTATTCTAAAATTAAAAGGTTACTTCGGAAAAAAAAAGTCGCTCGCTTCCTGTGTAAACTTCCTTGAAGTTCTATTTCATTTACTCATCCAAAGTTTAGCGAGGTATTACCACGTAATACTGTTCTAGGGTCCCAGGATAAAGCAGTGAGTCTCATATCCTGAGGAGCTTTGCATTCTGCTCAAAGCTGAACGGAGCAGGTATTCAGCTCTGCAGGCTGGACTGCAACCAAGTTACGTGGGGCACAGGTGAGTCTTGGGAGAAAACAGCAGAGAACGCTCAAGAGAAAGCGTTCGAGCATTCAGCATTACCCTAGCGCCTTGAACTGTGAAGCCAGAGAAGCCAACAGCTCGCGAAGTTCCCCCCCTCCCGACCCCCTCCCTCGCCACCTCGGCCCGCAAAGTGATTCAGTCAGAGGCTCCCAGTCGAGTGCCAGCCCTCACCCGGGTCAACATTATCCCGCCGCGAGATGCCAGACAAGAGATCTACACGACCCAGCACCTAAAACCTCCAAGAAACCAAAAGCACAGCCTCACATCCGAGGCTCACCCACTTGCACTTCTAGCCCTCGCTTTTCCGGTTCAACTTCCCGCGAGATACTGCTTTGCCCTCCTAGTCGAAATCTCGCCAAAAGTGGTGTAGGTCCCGCGAGAGGCACGAGCGCGTAAAGTTACTAACGCCGGCGGCTGGTGGAGGCGGTGCTTACTACCGAGGGCGTAGCTTGACCCTTGGGCGGAGCCTTGAGTGGCTGGAAGCTTCAAGGGAAGCGTTTCACAAGCTGCTGTGTGCTTGTGGCTCAGTAAAAAAAAAATGTTAATTTGTATTAGGTTTTGTATAATGACCATTGTTGTAAAATGTTCTCAGAGGCTAAGCTAGTTACTGAATTAATCCATCAAATTTGATACCCCCCCCCTTTAGCTCAGATATTCAGAACTAAGGGTAATAGGGATGATATGAAGAAATAAGGCATGTATTTCCTAGAGATGGACAATGGGGATAACCTCTCTTTTAACGGAGAAAGTTAAATGTTTAATTGAAATACAGTAAAGCACTTAGCACAAAGGGTAGGAAACAGTAAACGCCTAAATGTTAGCTGCTGCTGTGTATTATTTTTACTATCATGATCTTCAAAATTATGATCATCACGTTCTCATACCAAATGCCTGAAGACCAAAATGACCCTACACAGTAGCCTTCCACCCACCTTTACTAAGGGCAGTGTTACATGTGCTGAGGAAAGTATTACACCCATTCTAATAGGAACAGCACTTTATTTGCTCTTTTAGTGTTACTTTTTAATTCCTCCCTTGTAACAGCAATCAGCAATTCATCAAGAAATCAATGCTTCATATGGTCCGTGATATTTAGTGAAAATCATCATTTTGAGACCTTTGATACTCAAAATATCAGTATAGGCATATACCATAGGTACAAATCTTAGAACCATGTAGAAAGAAAAAAATCACCAATAATGTGATTTGAAGCTTAGTACATTTACTTACACAACTTCCCCAGTAATCCAAAAATAAATTTAGATTTGGTGCAAAAGAAACTAAAGTATTAAGGAGTGAAGTGATTAAATGCATGCAGTTTGTTGGTTGTTTAGAGAAAAGTCATTAGTCTACCTTTCAGCCTCTATACATATTATATTTTTTTCTGTGTTCATTTCAGAATGTTGCATTTATTGAATTAATATGGTAGTATATTTGCAAAGTAGACATTTAAAAGACTTTTAAGGAGATAGTAGAAATCATATACACTATATATTAGGGAAAAGGGATGTGTAATGCTTGGAAAGAGGTCATATTGGTTCTATTATATAATTTTTGAATTTTCTATTTTCCAATGTTTCTATTTTCCAATTTTAAATAAACTAATGCATACTGATGAAAATGGAAAAACAAAAGCCTATGAGAATGAAAATTGAACATAATGCCACTAGAGATCGTATTGACATCTTGGTGTATTCCTCTAGTTTTACGCATTTTCAAGTTTGATCAATACAGTACATATAATGTATCCTGCTGTTATAAGCATTTTCTTATATTAAAAATTCTTCATATATAACTTTCTAAAAGTTGCATAGTATTCCAAGGTATGGAGATTACTATACTAACTTACCTTCTTACTATTCATAAACATGTTTGCTCATCGTTCTTTCCAGTCTGATAATCTTATAATTTTTATTATATTCTTAATTTGAATAGGTTTCAAATCGTACTATTTGTTTCTTTTGTAAATTACCACCTCATGTCCACTTATCTATAGATGTCTTAGTGCTATTTTTATTTATACTAGAGATGTTAACCATATAACATTTTCAAGTACCTTCCGATTTTTTTCTTACAACTCTTTAAATGTAAAAATATCTTAAAATTTTATGCAGTAAATTTTTTTATTTTGTAATTGATTCCATTGCTTTTTGGCTTGGAAATTGCTTCTCACAGAGGCAAGCATTTATGTTTCTTTCTCCCCCCGTTTTTTTCTTTACAGCTTGATCGTTAATACTTAACCCATTAATCTATCTAGAATCAATATTAATGTATCATGAGAATGTTAGTGGATTTCCCCTACCAAATACCTACTAAAGAATAAACAAAGGTCCACACTTTATTTTAAAAATAGAAACTGTTACCAGACTTGTTTTAAACCATGGCAGATATAAATTGAGCTGACACCAACACCAGAAATTGTATTTTATTATTATTATTACTATTGCATTAAAGAATAAAGTAGCTTAATATGAACTTAAACTGGGCAGGAAAAGAATTTTTATATACCTGAGCAATTTTATTGTGAAGTCATTTCATATAAGAAGTATTTCGAGATAAGAATACTTTATAGACTTCTATGCATTTTATGAATTTTCATATTTACATAAAACATTCATATTCATGTGGAGTTTTATGTGCCAAAAAGATAAAGATAAAAACAATCCACCATCAAGAGACCAGTCGCTCCTTAAAATTAATGGCAGAAAAACACAACAGAGAAATCCACCATCAAAGCAAGAGAACAAAGCTTAGTTACAGGCAATCTTGAACTATCATTTCAGGAGAATAGTTTATTAGCTGAGGCTCTCATTTTATTATTTTAGGCCTCCAAAGTGGTGTGTACAAACTCTATCATAGAATCCAATGGGATTGCGAAGTAAATATAACTTGTATTTTTATTTATCAAATCTTTAAAAAAAAAAAAAACCTTAGGGGGAGGTATATGTACAAAGTGCAGTAGGATATGTATGTTAATTATGAGCTGAAACTTATCCCCTCAAAATTCACATACTGGGGACGCCTGGGTGGCTCAGTTGGTTAAGCAGCTGCCTTCGGCTCAGGTCATGATCCCAGCATCCTGGGATCAAGTCCCACATCGGGTTCCTTGCTGGGCAGGGAGCCTGCTTCTCCCTCTGCCTCTGCCTGCCATTCTGTCTGCCTGTGCTCGCTCTCTCTCTCCCTCTCTCTCTGACAAATAAATAAATAAAATCTTTAAAAAAAATAATTCACATACTGAAGCCCTAAGTCCTAATACCTGAGAATATGACTGTATTTAGAAAGTCTTTCCAGAGGTGATTAAATTAAAAAGGACCTTTAGGGTGGGTCCTAATCTAATCTGACTAGTATCCTTATAAAAAGAGGAAATTTAAACCCTGAGACACTAGGGATAAACACATACAGTGGAAAGACCACAGGAGGAAACAGGGAGAAGCAGGCCATCTCTAAGCCAAGGAGAGGAGTTTCAAAAGAAACCAGTCCTGCCAATAAGGTTCCAGGTTGATCCTGGACTTCCAGACTTCAGGAATGTGAGAAAATTAATTCCTGTTGTTTGATCCACCCAGTCTTTGGTAGTATTGTGTGGCAGATCTACCAAACTAATACAATAACTTAAATATTACTGGAAAAGATATATTAAAAAATCTAGAGACCACTGATTCATTTACCTAGGTCATAAATTCTGTTTACTAATTAGCACACAAAATTTACAACTCAGGCTCTAAACAAGCAAATAATTTTCTTCCTATTTTTCCTTCAATTATAAGCTGATTCCCTTCATCAAAGAAAATTCATTTCTGATTTCCTCTTTCCCCCCAAAAAACAGGTTTCCATTATTGTTTCCACGAAGCTAATGGATTATTGTTATTTTGATATATATACATATATATTAGATTTTACTTATTTATTTGAGAGAGAGAAAGCAAGAGAGATCACAGAGGGAGAGAGAGAAGCAAACTCACCACTGACTGAGTGGAGGTCCTATGTGGGGCTCAATCCCAGGACCCTGAGATCATGACCTGAGCCAAAGGCAAACTGAGCTGAAGACAGATGCTAACTTAGCCACCAAGGTGTCCCTCTAATCATACTTTAATGTAAGTCTTCAAATATCTAAATTTGTTCTTTGGATCAGCTGGAATATATTTGTTGATAAATAGTATTAGCAGAATCTCAGTTGCAAAGTTTACTCCACTTAGAGAAAAACTTAAGTATTAAAGCCAAAGATAATAAAGTTTATAAGCTACAGCTTTATTTGTATAAGCAGCTTCACTTTTGATAAGGTTTTGACACCAAAAAGTATTAAGTTTCTTCAGTGCAGAATGGGAAAAGTGAGTAACATGAATAGCATACCATATAGAACCAAGTAGCAAATAAAATAAATTATCATAATAAATACTTAGAGATCGGCTGCAAAAAAAAAAAGACATATTCTACAGATAATTTATTTATGGGCTATTCAAAATACATTTTACAGGAACGCCTGGGTGGCTCAGTTAGCTGAGAGTCTGACTCTTGGTTTTGGCTCAGGTCATGATCTCACGGCCCTGGATTTAGCCCAGTGAAGGGCTCAGTACTCAACGTAAGGAGTCTATTTCCTCTTTCTCCCACTCCCTCTCCCTCTGCCCTCCAGATCTGCTCATGTGCATGTTCTCTTTCAAATAAATAAAATCTTAAAAGTTTTACATATTAAGTCCTTTGTTTCACACTGAAAAGACCATTTAATTTTAAGCTTGCAGAAAGCATAGCACTTAATTTTTACAAAATTATGTTTGATTCTCCCATCATAAAAGCAGCACAATTTGGGGGCACCTGGGTGGCTCAGTTGGTTAAGCATCTGCCTTCGGCTCAAGTCATAATCCCAGGACCCTGGGCCCTGGACCCTGAAATCAAGCCCCACCTCAGGCTCCCTGCTCAGCAGAGTCTGCTTCTCCCTCTCCCTCTGCCTGCCGTTCCCCCTGCTTGTACTCTGTGTTTCAAATAAATAAAATCTTTAAAAAATAAAATAAAGTAAGCAAAATTTTAAAAACTCATTTGAAAAATTAAGGAAAACACACAACCAATAACTCTAAAAATTTCATTATTTAATATCAATTACAAGCAATATTGTATGCATATGCCTTTTGGTCATATAGAATTATCTTTTAAATTAAGTAAAAATATATATCTTTCAGTAAGTAATTTTAAGAAAAGACAGACATTGCATCATCTAGGATCATGAGGTGATATATATATATATATATTTTTAATTTTTTTAAAAAGATTTTATTTATTTATTTGACAGAGATCACAAGTAGGCAGAGAGGCAGGCGGAGAGAGAGGAAGGGAAGCAGGCTCCCTGCTGAGCAGAAAGCCCGATGTGGGGCTTGATTCTAGGACTCTGAGATCATGACCTGAGCCGAAGGCAGAGGTTTTAACACAATGAGCCACCCAGGCGCCCCTGAGGTGATATATTTTTAGTTGCCTTTAAAATGACAGTATTCCCGGGGTGCCTGGGTGGCTCAGTGGGTTAAAGCCTCTGCCTTCGGCTCAGGTCCTGATCCCAGGGTCCTGGGATAGAGCCCCTCATCTGCTCAGCAGGGAGCCTGCTTCCCTTCCTCTCTCTCTGCCTGCCTCTCAGCCTACCTGTGATCTCTGTCTGTCAAATAAATAAATAAAATCTTTAAAGAAAAATGACAGTATTCCTTTCCAGATATATGAAAACTTGTACAGAGAAAAAAGTTTTCATGTAAAATAAAGTCATTATTTTAATCTATCGACTTAAGATTTCTTCCAACAGTCATATCTGAAAATTCCTTTTATATTTTCTTACCAAAAAGAAATCACTTAAATTTATCAAATAAAAAGCAAAACTGCATACTGATATAAATTATTTTTATTGTGTGAAAATGTCATAATCCATGATGATTAAGAATAAAAATGCAGCATATAACAAAATAGGCATTTCCTTGTTAAAAGCAACCTGGATTTACAAAACTTCTTTTAAAATATCTTTAGAATGCTTTAAGAATACATATTAATTTTCGAGAGATATATAAAACATTTATTTCACTGTATCATATATTTCATTTCAAAAATCATTTTTATTTTTAATAAATGAATTCAGTATTATTGCACACTACAGTAATCTCTTACAGGAA
>PISX010030862.1:0-18147 GCA_004024625.1 Mellivora capensis
GTGGAGTATACAAACAAATACAGACAAACAAAAAAGACTGCCCACTGGCGTCTTCTGCCCCCGTAGAGATCCTGACGAGTAGAATTTTGATCTCAGGCTGATTTCATGAGTGATCGGAGTTCCTTGGTAGGTAATCAGCTCACTTTAGGGGACAGGTTGAACCAGAGCATCCTCCTAGTTCCCCGCCATCTTGTCTCCCTCCCCAGTACTAGTGAGATCTTGATGTTGTAGTACTTGTCCACTAAAGTGTCCATAAAAGAGTATTTTAATAACTTCATCTATCAGCTATTCGCTATCCGAGAATCATCTGCTAGGAAACCAAAGACAAGAAATTGTCTTAAGGTTGTTTTTTGCACAATTAGTATATTGCCTTACTTTACTTTGCACATTTATTCACATGGCTCCACACTGTTGGCATAACAAAACATTGTTCTTTAAAAAAAAAAAACCCTAAGAGTTGATATAACATAGTTATTAATAACATGGCCTCTGGTGCCAGATTATGCCTGGGTTCAAATGTCAGTTCTGTTATATTATATCCTAGCTGTTGGACCTTTGGGTAAGTTTCTTAAGTTCTCTGTGTGTCAGTTTTATCATCTATAAAATGGAGGGAGTAGTAGTGTTTATTTTGTGCAAATGTTGTAGAAATACAAGAAGTAAATACATGGGAAGCATTTAGAGTAGGGCCAATAGAAATATGCTCAGTGAATTTTGGCTATTTTTGTTATGTTTACTTGGGGTTATTAGAGGGCTGGACTAAAGTTGCCAGTGAGGCCATTTTTTTCCTGGCTATTGTCTGTGGCAAAATGGAGGACAAAATCTGTAGGGTGGCCCATGATTGACAATTTAGGGCTGAATATGGAAAATAAAACTGAGTATTTTGATCTAGGTAAAAGGAGGATTGGAGAGGGAGGAAAAAGTGGGAAGAAGATGAGTATAGTCTCATCTGGGTTAAAGACATTACTTGGAGATGAGTCTCCTAGGTAGATTATTTAATATTAATTGATGTCAAATTACTCTGAATATAATTTTAAACTTTCTTATTATTTGGAGGGCTCTGCCCTCTGATGAATGATGCATTGCATATGCCATGGCAAATAAAGTGACAATTTTTTTTTTGAAAAAAAGAATTTGGGGTTTTGCACACTGCTAAGCCATAGGGATTTATATGTTTAATTGAGATACGGTTATATTAAGGAAAAGAGCCATGATGGGCTTTCAGTAATGTGATTCTAATTGTAAAATCTCCTCGTTCTCCTCCTCCTTCTTTTTCCTCTTCTTCTTCAAGATTTATTTCTTTATTTTAGGGAGAGAGAGAATAGGGGAAAGGTACAGAGGGAGAGGGAGAGAGAGAGTCCTAAGGGGACTATGAGCTGAGCACGGAGCCCCACGCTAGGGGGCTTAATCTCACAACCCCAAGACCATGACCTGAGCTGAAACCAAGAGTCTAGTCTCAACCAACTGTACCACCCAATCACCCCTATAAAATGTTCTTTTAATAAGGCAGAGAGATGATTTTAGAGAAGCACTAGCTGAATATGGAATATAAAAAGATTCATGGATATAATAGTTTTCAGAAGTGCTACAAGTTGTTGGAAAAACATTTGTTAAGTAGAATGTCCTTTTTCTACTCCTAAAGCATAATTCAGCTGTTGCTTCCTTTATCTGCTGCTGACTCTCATGGTTCTTTTCTAGTTAGGCAAATTAAAAATGTGTCTGTATCCTTAAAAATTATGTACCTGCCACTGAACTCTACTCCTGAACCAATATTGAACTGTATGTCAACTAACTAGGATTTAAATTAAAAAAAAAAAAAAGTAAAGTTTAATAGAAAGGATTTTTAGATTTAAAAAAATTGTTAATGCCATAAGAAAGTGATTACAATATTGTGTTAGTCCCTTTGGTCTGCTATAATAAATTACTATAAACCATATAGTTTATAAATAATGGAAATTTCTCACAAAAAATGTTTTCAAAGAACCAAAAAAATTTATGTACCTGGCTATTTTGATTATGTATCTTCAGAAAGGTATTTGGCTTCTATGTGGACCCCTGAAGCTCAGCATTTTGTAGGTCACAACCTATTGTACTTTTCACAAATGTCGCCTATCTTTATGTGACCATAATTCTCTGACAATTCATTTTTTTTTTTTAGCCTAAAACCAGATTTTAAAAACCCCATAAGATATAAATAGAACATGAACAGAGGCCGAATGAGAGACAGAAATCTGTTTAAAGTAGATAAAGGAATTTGGGAGATCTTTTATTTGCATATGTATTAAAAATGACATATTACCTTGATGTCACCAAAGTCTTGAGACTTCAGAAACAAGAGATAGCCTGTGATTTCCATTTTCTCTTGAAGTTAGTTGCATAGAGTTGTAGATCACAAAGAGACCTGTAAAGTATCTTATTCAGAAGACAGGGTCTTTGTTATGCTAAAGGTAGAGTTTCCCAAATGTGGCTCTTAGTAGCTTTTTCTCCTGTGTTGTGACTCAGAATGTGGGCAACCTTCTATGTGTCTAACATTCTGTTATTCGAGTCTTCTTTTCTATTCCAGTCTTCAGGGGAAACAAAGTTTGATATCTTTTTTTTTTTTTTTTTTTTTTTTTAAATTCACAGAGTTACCACTGACCTTCTGTCTTCTAAGAATCTCCAGATTCTATAGTTCGCTGACCCTTTATGAGCACTCATGTCCCTCAGGACTTTGGGATTTGGAGGCAGGCAGCTGTGCCAGGCCATCTGATTAGAAGTAAACGCATGCACATGGTATTCGGGTATTCCGTGGAGTTCAGAAATGTTTATAAAAGCTCTGTTGACACAGATTGTGTCATTTACACCCAGATTACAGCCCTGAACGCGAATTTCCTGAAAATACAAACCACATGTAATGATCTAAGGAACTTAAAAATCTACGTCTTTTTAAAAAAAATTTCAGCGTAACAGAATTCATTGTTTATGCACCATACCCAGTGCTCCATGCAATACGTGCCCTCCATAATACCCACCACCTGGCTCCCCCAACCTCCCTTTCCCCTGCCCCTTCATGTCTAATGGCATGTGGCAAGAGATACAAGTGTTATATCTTCAGGAATAGAATTTAACTATTGTTAAAGTAAATACAACTAAGATGTGTAAAACTTGTCTGCACAGTAGCTAAGGAGTGATATATATATATACATATATATATGTATGTGTATATATATGTGTATGTGTGTATATATATATGTATATATGTATGATTTTATTTATTTATTTGACAGAGAGAGAGAGATCACAAGTAGGCAGAGCAGCAGGTAGAGAGAGAGGGGGATGCAGGCTGTCCCTGCTGAGCAGAGAGCCCAATGTGGGGCTGGATCCCAGGACCCTGAGATCATGACCTGAGCTGAAGGCAGAGGTTTAACCCACTGAGCCACCCAGGTGCCCCAGGAGTGATATTTTTGTAGTAATTTTTTTTAGTATATAGGCCATGATGGGTTGAGAGTTATCTCCAGTAATAGCTTAGTTTAGATGGAGCAGAGATTTTGTATTACGGCTGATTCTTGTGGAAAAGAGAATCCAACCATTCTCATACTTTTTTTGTTTGCTTCCTTCGGGCTCTTTTCTTTGTAACAGAATGCACTGAAAGGAAAATTGACCAGGGTTGTTGAACTCTTTCTAATGGAGTAGTATAATGGCCCACTTGCTTTCCCTTTCATCTTAATTCAGAAATCCCTTCATGCAACATTTGTGAAGTGAAATACACACACACACACACACACACACACACACACACACACCCCTTTTGATAAATAAGTTTTTCAGAATATAAAAGTAAATTAAAAAATTGAAAAAGTTAAAATATTTTAAAAGTTAATTAAAGAAATTTAAAAAAATTAATGGAATATTACATTGTGGGATTAATTAGGATCAGAAGAAACCTGGACTTAAAATCAAGAAACAGGGACGCCTGGATGGCTCAGTCAGTTAAGTCTCCCAATCTTGATTTCAGCTTAGATTATGATCTCAGGCTCCCCTCTCAGCATCCTCCACTTTCTCCTCCGCCCCAGCTCAGTGGGGTGTCTGCTTATCTCCTTCTCCCTCAGCCCCTTTCCCTGCTCTTACCTGCAGAGGCGCCTGCATGCATGCTCTCTCTCAAATAAATAGATAAATAAATCTTAAAAAATAAAAATAAAAAACCAGAATCAAATCTTGTTCTTGACACTTGCTAATTTTGATCTTGTGGAAATTGCTTCAACCTTTTATACTTATGTTTTTAATTGCTAAGAGAGGTGTGTGTGCGTGTGTGTGTGTGTGTGTGTGTGTGTGTGTATGCATGACAGAGAGAGAGGGAAAGAAAAAGAGAGAGAAATCAGTGGGTTCTTAAGGTGATACCTACCCCCAGGGAGCATTTTTATTTTTCACAATGACGGGCTTTACTGGCGTTTACAAGTTGTCAGTCTGGGTTGGAAAACAAGCTGCAGCGTATGGGGCCATCTTACACAGTCAAACAGTGGCCTGCTTGAAATGTCAGTAATCAGGACCCCACTTTGATGAAGCTGTAGATAATTCTCTAGAATCTCTTCCAATTTATATCCAAATTACACAGTTGGTAAAAACAATAGTAAATTAAATAAAAAAGCAAGTTGCATGAATTCAGAACCATAAACACAAAGAAACATTCAAATTCTTACAGAAAGCTTGAGGCAAATGTAATCTCTATGCTTATTTACCAGGAAGGGAAATTGTTGTTTATTGATGTTTCTGTACCAGCCATTTTCCCAATTGTAGTCACATACATTTTAATGAGGACTGCCCACGTTAGATGTTGCTATTACTATTTTGCCAATAATAAGCCTGAAGCTTAGGGAGGCTGAGCAACTTGTCTAAGATCAGAAGTGACAGAACCAAATGTTAATTTGACCCCATTTTGGTCTGTCCAGCCTGGGGTTCTTTCTCCGCCTTATGCTTCCTTGAATATAAATGGTGAAGATGATGGTAGAAAAGTAGTGACACCACATTTGTCAGTGAGCAGTCGTTACGAACTTGTTTCCTATTCCTTGAGCACACGTATAACCCTCTTTTGCCTCTAAGCCTGTGCACAGGCTGCATCCTTGTTTCTGAACTCCTCCTCCTCTCCTGGCCAACTCATCTTTGTCCTCAGGTCTCACTTGTACTTTGTGTCCTCTGGGAAGTTTCCCTGACCATACGGAACCTATTTCCGGTGCCCTGAATTATGCTTCAGGTGGCTTCCTACAACTTGCTCATTCATAGGCACTCATCCCTCCCTGCCATTGCTTGATTGCCTTCCCTGCTTGGATGAGGGGGGCCCCATTTCCCTAAACCCTAGCATTACATTTTGTAACTTGCCAAATATTTGTTGAAGAAAGGGATGAAAAAAAGTTGATGTAACAATTTATTTTAAGAAACAAAGTGAAATTAATTAATGGTGAACATTTTATATATTTGTTCGTTGATCATTCGTTTTGTGACATTAGGACATAATTCATTTTACATACATATATAATTTTTAGATCACATTTATTATTGCAATTCTTTATGTGTATGTGTCTAAAATCCAACTCCCCTACTTATATTTTCTTTCTCTTATACTCTTACTGTTTGATAGCTTTCATTTTATGTGTCTTTGTTGTGTTTGTTCTTTAGTCATGATGTGTATAAGAGTAAAATGCATGATGCTAATATACCCTGTGGGGCAGAATAGTAGAAATGTGAGTGCAGACTATGGAGGCAGGCAGCCCGAGTTTGAGAATCTTGGCTCCACCATTTATTAACTGCGTGACTTTTGGCAGGTCACTTGGCCTTTCTTCATATGTAAAAAATAAGGAAATAGGACCACTTATCCTTTCTGATTATTCTGGACTATTAAGTGAGGTAATACATGTAACATTAACCATATAGCTAAAAACACGTAAGGGGCTTGAGAAAAAGTGCCATGTAATATATAAGTGTGGTTATTATTACTATCTTTTTCTTTAATTAGGACTTTTTAGATTTTTTTTTTGGAAAATGAACATTATGAGAAAGAGGGGAATGATTAAACCTGGTTATTTCCTTTCAAGGGAAGTTTAAATAGAGAAAGTTTTGAACCATAAAATCCAAGGCAATTTAAACCAATCAGTACCACTGCAGAGAAACAAGAAATGGGCTGGTTGTCCTAGGATGAACTTAGGTGGAACATCCCAGAAGATGACATAAGCCATTTGCTGCCATTTCCTAACTCAGATACAGCTTTGTTCTTACCTTGTTTGTGTTGTCACTGTCAAATTTAGGCTCATCCATTTCTCCTTATTGAAATGGTAAGATTGAAGGTTGGTAGGTCTAACAGAGCAGGTCCCTGGGGTAATTTTGGTGACGGATTTTTGCAATATGGCTGTATGCAATCATAATACTCTGTTTGAGGAAGTTCCTGAACATTCTTTTTTTTTTTTTTTAAGATTTTATTTATTTGTCAGAGAGAGAGAGCAAGCACAGGCAGACTGAGTGGCAGGCAGAGGCAGAGGGAGAAGCAGACTCCCTGCTGAGCAAGGAGCCCGATGTGGGACTCGATCCCAGGATGCTGGGATCCTGACCTGAGCTGAAGGCAGCCGCTTAACCAACTGAGCCTACCCAGGCGTCCCAGTTCCTGAACATTCTTAATGATAATTTAGCAATTGCCTTATGTACACCTCAGGACTTAACACATCACCAAAGTCATTCTCTCTTCTATCTCCTGGACCTAGATTAAGCCTCACAAAAACTAATTTGATGCATACCCAGAATTAAGACTTTAAGGATCCTAACTGTTGTTTTAGTATATGGATCGCTGTGAATCTTTAGATTCTAACAACTAATAGATGACAGTTATACTGCTTTGCTCAATACCATTTCCTATCAGCGTTTCTTGTCGTGCAACTCCATGGAGACCCATTTTAAATCCTGCCAGTAAATCCTTCTTAGTCAAGTGTGTATAAAGATTTCCCGAAGTGTCAGATGCTGAATTAACAATCATATATATGTTTTGTATAGTCCCTATCAGATTATAGGTGGTTTTAGACGTGAAGAATTCTAGATTAAGTAGCATTTTTTCTTCCTTTTGGAAATCTTGAGGATTTATATATTAGTTGGTTACTAAACTATGAATAGTCTAAATTGTTACCTGATAATGTTAAAGCTAAGAAAGCCAAAATTATTCAAGATACCATGTGACAGATTTTGATAACAGGTAACAAGTAGTGACTGTGACAAAAACCAGATCTTAGAAAAAACCCGCGTGGTGGGACTAATGATACTCTCTCCATTTTCAATTGAGAAAGCTTATTTGCTGCACCAAAGAGCATATTATGGTATAAATGTGTAGAAATAGAGGAAATGTTCCTTGAAAAAATGAGTCATATTGGAGCAAATAGCGGTTGGGTTTTGCTTTAATGTCTACCAAATAAATGTCCTTCTAACGCGTTAATTATGTTTCTGAGTGCCCTTGCTAATTTGGAATTGAGTGAATAAAGTGGGGGAAGATATATCTATGTTCTACATACATCTGTGAATAAATTTTTATGACATCATACAGATGTTAAAGTTTCTCAGATGTAGCAAGTAGCTGTACCATTTGGTCATTATAATTTCAGGAATGTATTGGAATGTCTCTTTGCTCCTCAGTGGTTAAGAACTACAACTGAATTAAGCTGAAACAAGAAAAAATAACATGTATATATCTATAGAGTTTGTTATATTAGCCTTTTTATTACCATTTATGGTTCTCTCCATTTCTTCTCATGCTTCTGAGTTACCATCTGGTGTTATTTTCTTATTGCTGTAATACAGCTTTGTTTTTGGCCACTTCTTTTGTGCTGTAATTGTCAGATACATTTACATTTCTACAAGTTAAAGCCCAACAATACAATTATATAGTTAAATGAAGAAATATGCAGCTAAATTGTCTTTTATAATTGCCTACAGAACTACCTTTACTGGCACGTTTTGTTTTTCTCATGTGGATTCAAATTGCTGATATCCTTGATGTAGTCTAAAGAATGTTCCTCAGCATTTTTTGTAAGGTGGGTCAACTAGCAACAGACTCAGGTTTTGTTTATCTGGGAATGGTTTTCTCCTTTTCTTATGGCACTGCCATTATTTGGTGTGCTTAGTAGTGTCCTACCATTCTCAGACTTCATTTTGCTTCATTCTTTTTTCTCTGTTTTACAGATTACTTAATTTCTATTAACATTTATTCAAATTTGCTGATTCTTTCTTCTGCTATCTCAAATCTGCTGTTCAGTACCTCTAAAATTTTCATTTTTGGTTATTACATTTTTCAACTCCATTTCTTTTGTCTTTATGATTTCTATTTCTTTGTTGATATTCTCTATTTGGTAAGACATTGTTATTGTATTTTTTACAAATTTCTTAAGCATGGTTTCCTTTAGATCTTTGTATATATTTATAATAGTGGCTTTGAAATCTTTGTGGGCTAACTCCAGCATCTGGGGTCCCCTCAAATATAATTTCCATTGTCCTTGTGTGTGGGTTCTTGTTTCTTTAAATGTCTATATATCTCACATGTACACTAAGTCAATTTTGGATACTGATCTCTTGCACCTTCAGGATCCTTATTGTTGTTTGTTTCCATATTGTTTAGTTTTTTGGCTGGACTAGTTTGATGAGATCAGTTCCCCTGAAATGTGCAGCCTCTGATGTCTCCTCAGAGTACAGAACCTTTGGGATGCACATAGTTTTCCTGACTACTACAGATGATTATGTATATAGCTAGACTCTCTGACTGTCCCTTTTCTCCTTTAAGCTTCTGATCTTCCTCTATTCGCATCACACCCAACTGTAGCCTCCACTAATTACTAGATAATTGCTTTTTTCATTTTTGACATCTTACGGCATTAATTGTTCTATATTCTGATACAATTATAGTTAAGTCTATTGGTAGAGGTTGTTACTAGTCTTTGAGGCTTGTTGTGACCCTCTCCTGGGAAAAACCTCTATCCTATGAAGCAGGACCCGGTTGAGGGATAAAGAACTTACTTTTCACTTCCTGTCCTTTCCGGATCCTTCCCATGGAGATGAGGCTTTATTTGTGTATTGGTGGAAAGAGGCAGGAACTGGTGTCACTATCTGGCTGTGGCTACTATCCCATATAGATCTTCTATTATTCAGTGCTAGAGAGGAAGGAAAACTGGTGATATTCATCAGCTGCCACATGGTTTCTGTACTGGGAAGCTGGAGGAAATGGGAGCTTCCATATGGCTGAAAAGCCCACTTGGGCAGCTCAGAGCTATGCAGGAAAGGGGGAATGAACTCTCCTGCCTAGTGTCATCTTAAATAGTGGGAGATGACACGGCAGAACAGCTGATACCCAGCTGACACCAACAACTCTATGTAGTCCCTCTGCAGCATAGAGCTGTGGAAAATGGGATTAGCTCATTCACACTGGCTGCTGATAACTGCCAGAATGCTCTTCCATCTCAAGGAGCTGGGCAATGGGAACTGCTCCTTGTCTACTAAACTCACTGGGGCTGCTGAAAAAGTTCTCAAGGCAGAGTTGTTGGTGGATAGGTACAGTTGCTAGCTCAGATGCCACAGCATCCCACTGTTCTTATTAAGTTTCCATCGTTTTGTTGAATAAATACTTGCCAATTTGTTGTGAGCTGGGTACAGTCCCTAGCTCAGTTGCTATTGTATCCAACTGCTTTTATTAAGTTTCCATTAATCTTGTAGAATAAATGCTTGCCAATTTGTTGTAAGCCCTTTGATCAATCTCCAGAGACTCTGAATAATTGTTTTTGTTAATTTTGACCTGCTTATCTTTCCAGGAGAGAGGTTTCACTGAGTTTCTCACAACATCATTCCAGAATTGCCTCCCACAATTAAATTATATAACCAAGTAGCAGAGTTACAACAAGGAAAAGACCAAATACTTATACAATAAGATGTTATATTTTCAGTAATTTAGAAGAATCTGCCCTGTTTTTAAAAAGAAGGGATTTGAGGGAAATTGGAAGGGGAGGTGAACCATGAGAGACTATGGACTCTGAAAAACAACCTGAGGGGTTTTGAAGGGGCGGGGAGAGGGGGTGGGAGGCTAGGGGAGCCAGGTGGTGGGTATTAAGGAGGGCATGTATTGCATGGAGCACTGGGTGTGGTGCAAAAACAATGAATACTGTTACACTGAAAATAAATAAAAAAAGAATAAAAAAATAATTTCTTATATATTGAATAATTTTCCAATAAATTAGCCCATTTCACCTCTACTGAGGTGCAGAGACTTAGGTTGGGCAGTTGTTATCTTTCCTGTCTTACAAATGGCAGAAGTGAAGTACTGGGAATATGTGACTTGCCCAAAGATACATAGCTAATAACTAGCCTAAAGGGAACTCTAACAGAATGTTATTATTTGGAACCAATTTTTTAATGTGCTTAGATTATACTTCTCATATGAGATCATGGCTGGTTATATTTGATTTTGTTTCAAGAAACACACGCTCTCCACTGGCCAATCTACTTGCACTTTAAATCCTGACTATGAACTCTATTTTTAATGTCCTCATTCACTTGGATACTTTATCTTTTCCATTTTGAGAAAGATATCCAGAAAAAAAACAATCTCTTCTTCATACTATTTTCTTTCTCACTTTGGGAAGTGGTGGCTGGCCTCTCTTGTCCTGTGAATATTGTCTTGTTAACTAGGAGCTGAGTGTTCTAGGTGCTCTTGAATCTGCGCCTGCAACAGCAATGTTTTCAGTATATGCTGCAGCATCAATCTTTACTACAGAGTGTGCTGGACCTAAGAGTATTTTCAATAGGCTACTGTGATTAACATCAATTAAAAGAAGAAAAAAAGCTATTTCCCATCACTGTAACAATTATTTCCACTTTTGTACATTACTGTCTTATTCTCATTCATGTGCAAATTATTTTTACATTATTCAAACCTTAATTTTTGACATTTGAGAAGTGACATCACCAAGGTGGTGGCATAGGTTGTTTCCAGCTTCAGTCCCCCTCATTAGAAGCACAACTAACAACTGTTCAAGAGTAAGACACCACTGAGAGGATCCTAGAACATGGGTGTGAGGCTGAAGCACCCCTGCACCACAGCGACCAAGACAAGTCTGCATTAGAAGGGCTAGAGAAGTGGCTACATGCCAATTTCATTGTCCCTCCCGCAGCATCATGCAGAGAGGTCCTCCTGAGCCTTCAGTTCCTCAGTGGGAAACTGAGGGGTGACAACCAACAATGTCTCCCACCAGAATTGTGAGTTGTGTGTGGGAGCCCCTGCTCTGATCTTGCATCACAGGGATTGCGGGGCAACCTGTGGGTTTTAGTCATCGGGAAAGCATTTGACAAAATTCAACAACTACTCATGATAAAAACTCAACCAATTAGGCATAGAAGGAACATATCTCAACATAGTAAAGGGCACATACAACAAGCCTAGAGCTAACATCATAATGGTGAAAGGTTGAAGGCTTCTCCTTTAAGATCAGGAACAAGGTAGGGGTGCTCACTCTCACCACTCCTATTTCACATAGTACTAAAAGTCCTAGCTAGAGCAATCAAGCAAGAAAAAGAAAAAATAAGGTATCAGAATTGAAAAGGAAGAAATAAAATTGTCTCTGTTTGCAGATGAAAATACATTACATATGGAAAACCCTAAAGACTCCACCAAAAAAATATGAGATTTCATCCATGAATTCACTAAAGTTGCAGGATACAAAATTAACATAAAATATCTGTAGTGGTTGTATATACTAACCATGAATTTTCTGAAAAGGAAATTAATTCCATTTATAATAGCATCAAAAAGCATATACTAACCATGAATTTTCTGAAAAAAGAAAGAAATTAATTCCATTTATTGTATCATCAGAAAGTACTTAAAAATGAATTTAACTAAGGAGGTGAAAGATGTCTACTCTGAGAACTATAAGACATTGATGAAAGAAATTGAAGAAGACACAAATAAATGGAAAGACATCCTATGTTCATGGAGTAGAAGAATTAATGTTCTTGAAGAGTTAATACTACCAAAAGTGATCTATGCATTCAATGCAATTCCTGTCAGATTTCCAATGGCATTTTTACAGAAGCAGAAAAAACACTGCTAAAATTTACCTGGAACTACAAAAGATCCTGGATAGCCAAAGAAATGCCAAGAAAGAACAAAGGAGGAGGCATCACATTTACTGATTTCAAGCTATGTTATAAAGCTATAGTCATCAAAATAGTATGGTCCTTGCATAAAAACAAATAGACCAATGGAACAGAGTCAAGAGTCCAGAAATAAACCCAAGCATATATGGATATATGGTCAACTAATTTTTGCTAAGGGAGCCAAGAATACTCAATGGAAAAGACAGTCTCTTCAATAAGTGGTGCTGGAGTAATTGCATATTCACATGTAGATGAACGAAACTGAACCCATATCTTATACCACTCACAAAAGTTAACTTGAAATGGATTAAATACTTAACTATAAGATCCAAAAGTATGAAACTCTTAGAAGAAAGCATAGGAATATAGCTCCTTGACATCTTGATAATGATTTTTTTGATATCATACCCAAAGCACAAACAATAAAATAAAAAATAAATAAGTGGGACTATATCAAACTAAAAATGTCTTGTGCAGCTAAAGAAATCATTGGCAAATTGAAGAGACAGCCTAGAGAATGGGAAAAAAATATTTGCAAACTATACATCTGAAAAGGGGTTAATATTCAATATTCAAAATACATAAAGAACTTATATAACCTAGTAGCAAAAACTCCCTGAATAATCCATCTAATAAAAAAATGGGCAAAAGACCTACATAGCCATTTTCCTAAAGAAGATATACAAATGGCCAATAGGAACATGAAACAATGCTGCGCATTTCTAGTCATTAGCAGAATGAAAGTCAAAACCCTGATGAGATATTACCTTATATCTGTTAGAATGACCATCATCAAAAAGAGAAGAGATAAGAAATGTGATGTGGGTGTGGGGGAAAAGGGAACCCTCATGCAGTTTTGTTGGGAATGTAAATTGGTACAGGCACCATGAAAACTACTATGAAGGTTCCTCAAAAGTTAAAAATAACATTACCTTATGATCCAGCATTTCCACTTCTGGGAATATATCCAAAGAGATAAAAACCCTAATTTGAAAACATCTGCACCCCCATGTTCATAGCAGCATTGTTTATAATTGCCAAGACTGGAAATAACCTGAGTGTCTAGTAAAGGATGAATGGGGAAAGAAGTTGTGATACACCATACATGAATATTATTCAGGCATAAAAAATGAGGAAATGCTACCATTTGTGACAACAAAGATCAACCTTAGGCATTGTGCTAAGTGAATCAGAGAGAGAAAGGCAAATCTTATATAATCTCCCTTACATGTGGAATCTAAAAAAAGAAAACAAAAAAACTTCAAACTCATAGAAAAAGAGATCAGACTTGTGGTTACCAGGGCATGGGAGGAGGAGGAAATTGGAGGAAGATGGTCAAGAAGTACAAACTTCCAATTATAAGTATTATATAATATACAACAGAAAATTACTGTATGATATATAAGAAAGTTGTTAAGGGGTAAATTCTGAGTTCTCATCACTAGGAGAACATTTTTTCTTTTTTTCTTTTTATATCTATATGAGAAGATGAATGTTAGCTGAACATATTGTAGTAATCTTTTCACAATAGATAAAAAACCATCATGCCATATATTTTAAACTTATATAGTGATGTATGTCAATTATTTCTCAAGAAAACTGGAAAAATATTAATTTCAAAAAACTGTGTCATAACCATTTCTTTTAGATCCAGAGGATTTCAGGCTAAGGTTAGGGATGTAAAAAAAACCCCATTGCTTAGGATGCCTGGTTGGCTCAGTTGGTTAAGAATCTGCCTTTGGTTCAGTTCATGATCCGGGGTCTTGGGATTAAGCCCCTCATTGGGTTCCTTGCTCAGCAGGGAGCCTGCTTCTCCCTCAGACTGCCACTCCCCCTACTTGTGCTCTCTCATGCTCTCTTACTCTCTCTCTGGCAAAGAAATAAATAAAAATCTTTTAAAAAATCCCCATTGCTCACCTTCTTAAAGAAGGAAACAATTTTCTTTACAAAATGTAGATAACTTTTTTTTTTTTAATTTTATTTATTTATTTGACAGAGACCACAAGCAGGCAGAGAGGCAGGCAGAGAGAGAGAGAGAGGAGGAAGCAGGCTCCCCACCAAGCAGAGAACCCCATGGGGGGCTCGATCCCAGGATCCTGAGATCATGACCTGAGCCGAAGGCAGAGGCTTAACCCACTGAGCCACCCAGGTGCCCTGTAGATAACGGTTTAAGAAATTCCTTAGTTGGTGAAATTTGGGGGCTGGCAGGAAAAGATCATTAAGTCAATTATTTCTTTTTTTTAATTGAAAAGGAGTCTCAGAGAGGTCATATGACTTGCGTCAAGTGTGGTGCATAAACAATGAATTCTGTTATGCTGAAAAGAAAAAAAAAAGAGAGAGAGGGGCCAGTTGTGGCATTAGATCTCAATTTTTCTGACTCCTAGGTACCTTCTTACATTTTTTTAAAAGATTTTATTTATTTAATTGACAGAGATCACAAGTAGGCAGAGAGGCAGGCAGAGAGAGAGGAGGAAGTAGGGTCCCTGCCGAGCCCGACGTGGGGCTTGATCCCAGGACCCTGGGATCATGACCTGAGCCTAAGGCAGAGGCTTTAACCCGCTGAGCCACCCAGGTGCCCCCCTTCTTACATTTTTAACAAGACACTGTGTACTAACAAGCATCATTAAGAAATAGCCAAACAAGTCTTTAATTGAATCTTATCTCCCCAACCCTCAGTTGGTGTGGAGCTGAAATAATGACTTTGGGTTTTAAACACGTGCTCTCTGAGAGCCAAACTTTGCACACTGTGAGGATATGAAGATGCCTTCTCTTTTCTGGAAATTTTAGCTTGTCTGGGATATAAACAAAAGGGCTGCCAGGTCGCCCAAAGCACATGCTGAAGCATGCCAAGGATGGCTTCTGATTGGCCCCAGCCTTCTGGGTCTCTGTGGGCCTCATTAATTTGATGTGCTTTGCTTCTATGACAATAGAACACTCGCCTAGTCAATTACTTGCACCTGCATTTCTCAGCTTGTCATACTTCCCTTTTCCTTTAGGGTCTGGAAATAAGTGGGAAAGAAAGCCTTGTGGAAAGGAGACACCTCCAGATTTGTTTTCCTCTTGCACCCGGTAAAATGATGTAGATTTCCCTCAAATCTCAAATAAGTATAGGTGAATTCGTTTATTTAAAATTTAAAGATTGTTCTTATTGCAATATATGGGAACATCCAAATTTTAAGAAGAGGCATGCTCTTTGATACAATTTTCATTTATTTCTTTCCATGCTTTTATTGGATGTTTTGTTTCCACATGCCAAGGTAAGCAATGTAGCTTTTTTATTATTATTAACATATAATGTATTATTTTCCCCAGGGGTATAGGTCAGTGATCATCAGGCTTACACATTTCACAGCACTCACCATAGCACATACCCTCCCCAATGTCCATAACCCAGCCACCCTATCCCTACCTACCCACCTCCAAGGATTCCTCAGTTTGTCTCATGAGATTAAGAGTCTCTTATGGTTTGTCTACCTCTGGATTCCATCTTGTTTCATTTTTTCCTTCCCTATTCCCCACAACCCCCCACCCTGCCTCTCAAATTCCTCATATCAGAGAGATTGTATGATAATTATCTTTCTCTGATTGACTTATTTTGCTTAGCAGCAATGTAGTTTTATTATGCTTAAAAGCATTATACCAATAAATATCACCAATTCCAATATTTTAAAATAGTGATTGTTTGAAATAGTTTTATTCCAGATGACATTAATAGTCATACATTTCTTCTTTCTTTCTTTCTTTTGCTTTCTTTCTCTCTCCTTTCCCTTCCCTTCCCTTTCCCCTCCCTCCCTCCTTTCCTTCCTTCTTTCCTCCCTTCCTTCCTTCCATCCATCCTTCCTTCCTTCCAGAATGCAAATTGTTACCACTTCACTTTCCATATGGGAAAAAGGTTATAGTGGAAGGAAAGGACTAGTGAAACTGGACTTCCTATTCTAATACTGTGTTACTAGAAAGTCAGAATCTCAATATTCAGTGTTTCATAAAGGGCTTGAGGATCTCTTGTATTAAAATGGAATTTGGCTCTATTTAGTAAAAGATAATTTCACCGTGAAAAAGTAAAGAAGCTGCTGTTAACTGAGTTTTTCTGCTCATGTGCTATTTTAAACTTCGTTTCTTTTTTATCTATTATTTCCTTCTTTCCTGATATATATATATATATATATATATATATATATATATATATATATTTTCCCCGATATTTCAAAAGTTCATTTTCTCTGTGTTCTTCATTGTTCTCCCTAATCACTTTGAATAGGTATAGTAGCTATTTATTGAGCTCCCAGCAACACTTTAAAAATTTAAGATTATTTCTCTCCATTTTATAGACGAGAAACTGATCTTGAACTGATTTAGTACTATGTGCCTTATAAGGAGTAAGTGATTGAAATGAGACTGGGACTCAAGGCTGACAAAAAGTCCAAGCTTCTGTCCATGGTGCTCAACTATCAATTCTAGGTGTTTAATCATCTCTCTCCATTATGTTTTTCATCCTAACTTCTGAGCGTGTGTCAGTGTCTCCTTCCTTGAGCCAACAGGAATTTTTTCTATAGATCCTCCTCCTCAAGTTCATCTTTTGTCTTCCTTCCATTGTTCAACATCTTCTGAAAAATTAGTTTCTGTGCACAGACTCTACTTCTTCACCTCTGTATTCACTCCTCAGCTCAGTACCACTTGGCTTTTGCCTCACCATCGTGGAAGCCTCCTTTGATGAGAATTAAAAGTTATCTAATCCTAAGCCATATAACTTTAAAATGTTTTAAATGAAGTACAAGTGCACAGATCACAAGTGTACAGTTTGATAAAATTACATAATTATATGGTACTTAAGATATAAGGTATTTGCTGCACTCTAGAAGGTTGCTTCACATTTCCTGACAGGCTTAATCTTACCTTTTCTCAGAGATAACCCTTCTTCTTAGTTTCTGTCACTACAGATTAAGTTTAGTTTAATCTTAAATTTCTTATAAATAGAATCATACAGTGTTGCCCATTTGTATCTGGTTTTGTTCACTCATATGTCTACCAGGTTCTACAATGTGTTACATCTAGAAGTAGTACATTCTTTTAAGTTGCTAAGTAATATTCAAGGTATAAATAAGTCACAAATTACTTATTCATTCTACTCTTTTTTAAAAAAGACTTTATTTATTTAACAGATAGAGATCACAAGCAGGCAGAGAGGCAGGCAGAGAGAGAGAGAGAGGAGGAAGCAGGCTCCCTGCTGAGCAGAGAGCCCAAAGGGAGGCTCCATCCCAGGACCCTGGGATCATGACCCAAGCCAAAGGCAGAGGCTTTAACCTACTGAGCCACCCAGGCACCCCTATTCATTCTACTCTTGATGGGTATATGGGTTATTTCCTTTTCTTACTGCTATGGATAAAGCCTCTATGAGCAGTCTTATATATAACTTTTGGCAAATATAAAGCAATCATCTCCCTTGGATATATACAAAGGAGTAGAATTGTTGTCTCATAGACTAAGTATGTTTTAAATTTGGGTAGATACTGCCAAGTAGTTTTTTTTTAATTTCTTTTCAGCGTAACAGAATTCATAGTTTTACACCACACCCAGTGCTCCATGCAATGCGTGTCCTCCACAATACCCACCACCAGGCTCCCCCAACCTCCCACCCCCCGCCCCTTCAAAACCCTCAGGTTATTTTTCAGAGTCCATGGTCTCTCATGGTTCATCTCCCCCACCAATTTCCCTCAACTCCCTTCTCCTCTCCATCTCCCCATGTCCTCCGTGTTATTTGTTATGCTCCGCAAATAAGTGAAACCATATGATAGTTGACTCTCTCTGCCTGACTTATTTCACTCAGCATAATCTCTTCCAGTCCCGTCCATGTTGCTACAAAAGTCGGGTATTCATCCTTTCTGATGGAGGCATAATACTCCATAGTATATATGGACCACATCTTCTTTATCCATTCGTCTGTTGAAGGGCATCTTGGTTCTTTCCACAGTTTGGCGACCGTGGCCATTGCTGCTATAAACATTGGGG
>PISX010030863.1:0-18150 GCA_004024625.1 Mellivora capensis
TATGAACAGACACTTCTCCAATGAAGACATACAAATGGCTATCAGACACATGAAAAAATGTTCATCATCACTAGCCATCAGGGAGATACAAATTAAAACCACATTGAGATACCACCTCACACCAGTTAGAATGGCCAAAATCAGCAAGACAGGAAACAACGTGTGTTGGAGAGGATGTGAAGAAAGGGGAACCCTCTTAGACTGTTGGGAATGCAAGTTGGTGCAGCCACTCTGGAGAACAGTGTGGAGATTCCTTAAGAAGTTAAAAATAGAGCTTCCGTATGACCCTGCAATTGCGCTACTGGGTATTTACCCCAAAGACACAGATGTGGTGAAAAGAAGGGCCATGTACCCCAATGTTTATAACAGCAATGGCCATGGTCACCAAACTGTGGAAAGAACCAAGATGCCCTTCAACAGACGAATGGATCAAGAAGATGTGGTCCATATACACTATGGAGTATTATGCCTCCATCAGAACGGATGAATACCCGACTTTTGTAGCAACATGGATGGGACTGGAAGTGATTATGCTGAGTGAAATAAGTCAAGCAGAGAGAGTCAATTATCATACGGTTTCACTTATTTGTGGAGCATAACAAGTAACACGGAGGACATGGGGAGATGGAGAGGAGAAGGGAGTTGAGGGAAATTGGGGGGGAGATGAACCATGAGAGACTATGGACTCTGAAAAATAACCTGAGGGTTTTGAAGGGGTGGGGGGGGGGAGGTGGGGGGAGCCTTGGTGGTGGGTATTATGGAGGGCATGCTTTGCATGGAGCACTGGCTTTTGTGTAAAACTATGAGTTCTGTTATGCTGAAAAGAAATAAAAAAAATATTAATTAAAAAAAAAGACACAGGGTATCAGAATGGATAAAAAGACAAAACCCATCAATATGCTGTTCACAAGAAACTCATTTTAGGCCCAAAGACATCCCCAGTTTTAAAGGGAAGGGGTGGAAAACCATGCTAATGGACATCAAAGGAAAGCTGGGGTGGCAATCCTTATATCAGATAAATCGGATTTTAAGCCAAAGACTATAATAAGAGATGAGGAAGGACACTATATCCTATTTAAAGGGTCTGTACAGACAAGAAGATCTAACAATCTTAAATATAGATGCCCCTAACATGGGAGCAGAAAATTATATAAACCAATTACTAACAAAATCAAAGAAACACATCAACAATAATACAATAATAGTATGGGATGTTAACACCTCCTTCACTGAAATGGACGGTTCATCCAAGCAAAAGATTAACATGGAAATAAAGGCTTTAAATGACACACTTAACCAGACGGACATCACAGATATATGAACATTCCATCCCAAAGCAACAGAATACACATTCTTCTCTAGTGCACATGGAACATTCTCCAGAATATATCACATCGTGGGTCAAAAATCGGGTCTCAACTGGTACCAAAAGTTTGGGATCATTCTCTGCATATTTTCAGACCACAATGCTTTGAAGCTAGAACTCAATCACAAGAGGAAAGGTGGAAAGAATCCAAATACATGGAGGCTAAAGAGCATCCTACTAATGAATGAATGGGTCAACCAGGAAATTAAGGAAGAATTGAAGAAACTCATGGAAGCAAATGAAAATGAAAAGACAACTGCTCAAAATCTTTGGGACACAGCAAAGGCGGTCATGAGAGGAACCTATATAGTGATACAAGCCTTTCTCAAGAAACAAGAAAGGTCTCAAGTACACAAGCTATCCCTACACCTAAAGGAGCTGGAAAAGGATGGCAAAGAAAGGCTAAACCCAGGAGAAGAGAAATCATAAGCATCAGAGCAGAAATCAATGAAGTAGAAACAAAAAGAACAGTAGAACAAATAAATGAAACTAGGAGCTGGTTATTTGAAAGAATTAATAAAATTAATAAACCCCTGGTCTGACAAAAAGGTGAGAAAGGACCCAAATTAATAAAATCATGAATGAAATAGGAGAGATCACAACCAACACCAAAGAAATAAACAATTATAAGAACATATTATGAGCAACTGTACACCAGCAAATTTGACAATCTGGGAGAAATGGATGTATTTCTAAAGACCTATAAGTTACCAAGACTGAACCAGGAAGAAATAGAAAACCTGAACATACCCCATAACCAGTTAAGGGGTTTGAAGCCATCATCAAAAATCTCCCAACCAACGGGGCGCCTGGGTGGCTCAGTGGGTTAAAGCCTCTGCCTTCGGCTCAGGTCATGATCTCAGGGTCCTGGGATCGAGCCCCACATCGGGCTCTCTGCTCTGCAGAAAGCCTGCTTCCTCCTCTCCCTCTGCCTGCCTCTCTGCCTACTTGTGATCTCTGTCTGTCAAATAAATAAATAAAATCTTAAAAAAAAAATCTCCCAACCAACAAGAGCCCAGGCCCAAATGGCCTCCCATGGGAATTATACCAAACATTTAAAGAAGAATTAGTGCCTATTATCCTGAAACTGTTAAAAAAATAGAAATGGAAGGAAAATTTCCAAACTCATTTTATGCGACCAGCATTACCTTTATCCCAAAACCAGAGAAAGACCCCAACAAAAGGAAAATTACAGACCAATTTCCTTGATGAACACAGATGCAAAATTCTCACCAGAATACTACCCAATAGGCTCCAACAGTACATTAAAAGGATTATTCACCATGACCAAGTGGGATTTATTCCTGGGCTGCAAGAATGGTTCAATATATGAAAATCAACAATGTGATACAATACATTAATAAAATAAAGAACAAGAACCATATGATACTCTCAATAGATGCTGAAAATGCATTTGACAAAGTACAGCATCCCTTCCTGATCAAAACTCTTCAAAATGTAGGGATAGAGGGCACATACCTCAATATTATCAAAGCCATCTATGAAAAACTCACTGCAAATATCATTCTCAATGGTGGACAAATGAGAGCTTTTCTCCTAAGGTCAGGAACACTGCAGGGATGTCCATTACCACCACTGCTATTCAACATTGTACTATATAAGTCGTAGCCTCAGCAATCATACAGCAAAAAGAAATTAAAGGAATCCACATTAGCAAAGAAGAAGTCAAACTATCATTCTTTGCAGATGATATTATACTATATTTGGAAAGTCCAAAAGACTCCATTCCAAAACTGCTAGAACTTGTACAGGAATTCAGTAAAGTGTCAGTATATAAAATCAATGCACAGAAATCAATTGCATTTCCTTACACCAACAACAAGACAGAAGAAAAAGAAATTGAGGAGTCAATCCCATTTACAATTGCACCCAAAACCATAAGATACCTCGGAGTAAACCTAACCAAAGAGGCAAAGAATCTATACTCAGAAAACTATAAAGTACTCATGAAAGAAATTGAGGAAGACACAAAGAAATGGAAAAATGTTCCATGCTCCTGGGTTGGAAGAACAAATATTGTGAAAATGTCTATGCTACCTAAAGCAATCTACACATTTAATGCAATACCTATCAAAATCCCATCCATTTTTTTTCAAAGAAATGGAACAAATAATCCTAAAATTTATACGGATCCAGAAAAGACCTCGAATAGCCAGAGGAATATTGAAAAAGAAAGCCAAAGTTGGTGGCATCACAATTCCGGACTTCAAGCTCTATTACAAAGCTGTCATCATCAAGACAGTATGGTACTGGCACAAAAACAGACATATACATCAATGGAACAGACTAGAGAGCCCAGAAATAGACCCTCAACTCTATGGTCAACTAATCTTCGACAAAGCAGGAAAGAATGTCCAATGGAAAAAAGACAGCCTCTTCAACAAATGGTGTTGGGAAAGTTTGACAGCCACATGGAGAAAAAGGAAACTGGACCATTTCCTTAGACCACACACGAAAATAGACTCAAAATGGATGAAGGACCTCAATGTGAGAAAGGAATCTATCAAAATCCTTGAGGAGAACATAGGCAACAATCTCTTCGACCTCAGCCGCAGCAACGTCTTCCTAGAATCACCAAAGACATCACCAAAGACAAGGGAAGCAAGGACAAAAATGAACTATTGGGATTTCATCAAGATCAAAAGCTTTTGCACAGCAAAGGAAATAGTTAATAAAACCAAAAGACAACTGACAGAATGGGAGAAGATATTTGCAAACGGCATATTAGATAAAGGGCTAGTATCCAAAATCTTTAAAGAGCTTAGCAAACTCAATGCCCAAGGAACAAATAATCCAATCAGGAAATGGTCAGAGGACATGAACAGACATTTCTGCAAAGAAGACATCCAGATAGCCAACAGACACATGAAAAATTGCTACACATCACTCGGCATCAGGGAAATACAAAACAAAACCACAATGAGATATCACCTCTCACCAGTCAGAATGGCTAAAATTCACAAGTCAGGAAATAACAGATGCTGGTGAGGATGTGGAGAAAGGAGAACCCTCCTACACTGTTGGTGGGAATGCAAGCTGGTGCAGCCACTCTGGGAAACAGCATGGAGGTTCCTCAAAAAGTTGAAAATAGAGCTACCCTATGACCCAGCAATTGCACTACTGGGTATTTACCCTAAAGATACAAACGTAGTGATCCGAAGGGGCATGTGCACCTGAATATTTATAGCAGCAATGTCCATAATAGCCAAACTATGGAAAGAACCTAGATGTCCATCAACAGATGAATGGATAAAGAAGATGATGTATATGTATATATATATACATATGTTATATGTAACATATACATATATATATGTTGGAATGGAAGGTAAGGTGTGCATCATCACATCGCCAGGTCATTGTAGAACATTCAGAGTAAACGTGCTTCTGCACACTGTGGGTCCAACCGCTGTAGACCAGTGTGTGACTACAGGGGCATGTGTGGCATTTAAGAAGACATGTTTGGAACAAGATGGCAGGGAACTAGGAGCATATATATATATATATATATATATATATATATATATATACATATATAACTATATATATGTGTATATGTATATATATATAATGGAATACTATGCAGCCATCAAAAGAAATGCAATCTTGTTATTTGCGATGACGTGGATGAAACTAGAGGGTATTATGCTTAGCGAGATAAGTCAATCAGAGAAAGACAACTATCATATGATCTCCCTGATATGAGGAAGTGGAGATGCAATGTGGGGGGCTTGGGGGGTAGGAAAAGAATAAGTGAAGGAAGATGGGATTGGGAGGGAGACAAACCATGAGACTCTTAATCTCACAAAACAAACTGAGCGTTGCTGGGGAGAGGGCGATTGGGAGAGGGTATTGGGGTCATGGACATTGGGGAGGTTATGTACTATGGTGAGTGCTGTGAAGTGTGTAAACCTGGTGATTCACAGACCTGTATCTCTGGGGCCAATAATACATTATATGTTTATTAAAAAAACTGAAAAATTAAAAAAAATAAGAGTGGGAAATAAACCATAGTAGACTCTTAACAATAGACAAGAAGCTGAGGTTGGTAGAGGGAGGTGGGTGTGGGATGAGTTAAAGGGGTGGTGAGTATTATGGAGTGCACTTCCTGTAATATGAAAGTGAGAAATCACTAAATTAAAAAATTGGAAATAATACATTTTTCTAACATTAGGAACATATTTAAGGTAGGCAGCCAAGTAAAATATAAAAAGTATAAGGCAACACCACAAAATTATAAAATACATTTATATAACTCTGTAGACAAATTGGAGGCTGGACATGTAAAAGAAAAAGTGAAAATAATTTCAGCTAATGTGATCCAACCCATTTGAACAAAGAGCTTTTAGAAAATTAATATCAACTCACCTGTAGAAAAAACAATTCAAATTTTCCATCGTGGGGAGTGTGTCTCCTGTTACCCTACTGTTGCTGCTCAGCTCAGAGAATGACAATTGGAATGGAAGGTAAGGTGTGCATCATCACATCGCCAGGTCATTGTAGAACATTCAGAGTAAATGTGCTTCTGCACACTGTGGGTCCAACCGCTGTAGACCAGTGTGTGACTACAGGGGCATGTGCGGCATTTAAGAGGACATGTTTGGAAGAAGATGGCAGGGAACTAGGAGCAGGCACTGGTTCAACCTGTCCCCTAAAGTGAGCTGATTACCTACCAAGGAACTCCGATCACCCATGAAATCAGCCTGAGATCAGAATTCTACATGTCAGAATCTCTACAGGGGCAGAAGACACCAGTGGGACGTCAGGATCTCTACGGGTCAGAGGACGCCAATGGGCAGGTAAAGTGGAGCGGGAACGCTGGACTGGTATCAGAAGATAAACAAAAGGAGGAAGGAGCCACCAGAGGCGACCCACTGGGAAGTAATACCCCAATACGAGAGTGCCCTACGACTGGGGACCAGCATTAACTTGAAGTCTGATAGAAAGCCCTCAAAAAGAGCAAAGGATCACAGGGGGAAATTGTGGGAATTGGAACAGTTAGGGACAGGGGCTTAAGTCCCCCACGGAGGACAAACAACCTTGGCAATGAGCCAGAGAGAGTGCAGCGGAGAAATCGGGTCTTAGTCCCTGAGCCATGAGGAGATCTCCTACAGGCGCTTGGCATGTGGCATGGGCTGGGACCCACATGGGGCAGAAACAGCCTTTTTGCAACCCCCACACATGTGCCGCACCACGCTAGCCGAGCCTGAGACGAGCTCCACCCCCTCCCCTGAGAGAGGCGTGCGGGGGGGGGGGGGGGCACCAGCCCAGTGCTCTCTGACCTGGAAAGTCTGAGCGCTCCCAGCCCAGGCCAGCGGGAAAATCTCAGTGTGCCTTAGCTGCTTGGGACCTCTCTGGCAGTCTGGAGCTGCCCAGACAGCTGCCGCTGTTGTGGTTTTGAGTACAAGCAGGACGCACAGGTGTCCCCAGAGATCGTGGCTGAGAACCTGCTCTGCAGCACCCAGAGGGGAATGGACTGGGGCTTCTCTCTGGGTGGGAGGTCTGGGTGCAGTTTGCTTTCCTCTAAACCTCCAAGAACCATCGGGAGCTGACAAGGGGAGAGAAAACAAAGGAACAGACATAAAAACCTCCAGAGAACAAAAGCCTGAAGGCCTGGTTTCCTCAGAGCCCACCCCCTGGAGGGGGGCGGGAGGACTTAACTCAGGAAACACTGTCTGAAAACCCATGCCGCAGGCCCTTCCCCCAGAAAGCCAACCGGCTGAGAAGACAACAATCAGTACTACTTCATAGAACAACCTTTAATTTTTAATTCGTCCCCACTATTCTGGTTCATTTTTAATTTTTTTAATATTTTTAATTTTTATATATAGATTATTTTTAGCCTATTTACCATCACAGTGAGATGTCCAGTACATCAAGTTCCATAATAACCTTTTAACCTGAACCTTTTGATACATATACCCATGTTTTTCTTTTGCTTTTCTATTTTTAAATTTTTTTTTATTAAATTTCACTTTAGTTTAGTTTAGATCATTCTTTTCTTTACTTTTATTTGCTAATATTCATATAGAGTTAAACTTCAAGGTAATCTCCTTTCCCCAATCAATGCTACCCCTATAGGTAAACCAATTTTTAATCCCCTGTTACCTTAGGAAAGTTGCGTCCTATAAAAAAGATATCAAGATACATCCAGGAAAAATCAAAATAACCTTCCTCGCCCACACTGAGAATTTACAACCGCTCCCCAATCTTTTTCTCCTACCAGTACTTTTTTTTTTAAGATTTTATTTATTTATTTGAGAGAGAGGCAGTGAGAGAGCATGAGCGAAGAGAAGGTCAGAGGGAGAAGCAGACTCCCCGTGGAGCTGGGATCCCGATGTGGGACTCGATCCCGGGTCTCTGGGATCATGACCTGAGCCAAAGGCAGTCTTCCAACCAACTGAGCCACCCAGGCGTCCCTGTTTTTTTTTTTTTTTTAAAGATTTTATTTATTTATTTGTCAGAGAAAGAGAATGAGCGAGCACAGGCAGAGTGGCAGGCAGAGGCAGAGGGAGAAGCAGGCTCCATGCCAAGCAAGGAGCCCGATGTGGGACTTGATCCCAGGATGCTGGGATTATGACCTGAGCCGAAGGCAGCCACTTAACCAACTGAGCCACCCAGGCATCCCTCCTACCAGTATTTTTATATATTTGTGTTTGTTCTGGTAGTATATAAATCTTATACATAGGTTCTTTTTGACGAGGTTCTTTTTTTTGTTTGTCTGTTTGTTTCTTTGTTTTGCTTCTACATATATATGTAAATATTTTTTTCTTCTCTTGTCATATACTTTTATCACTCTTTTTTGTTTGTCTGTATTTGTTTGTATACTTCACAAACATTACCTTGGGGGCCATTTGGGCTGAGGCTTCTCTTTTATTCTTCTTTCTTTTTCCTGTCTCTCTCTCTCATTCTCTCTCTCTCTCTCTCTTTTTCTGCTTTCTCTCTTTCTTTTTTTCTTTTATTTGGGTGAAGACTCTTGATTGCTCAGAAGCATTCCAGGGTACACCTTCACTGCACCAAGGTTGATACATCCAGCTACAACCATTCAGCCATCTCTCACCAAAATGACTAGGGGGACGAATGGCCAGCAGAAGAAAAATTCAGAGGATGGGCCCTATGCAACAGAGCTAATGGCTACCGACATAGACATTATGTCAGAAAGGGAATTCAGGCTAACAATTATCCAGGCAATAGCTAGGTTGGAGAAAGCCATGGACGACCAAATGGAATTGATTAGGGCAGAACTGAAAGCCACCAGGGATGATGTTCACAATATTAGGGCAGAACTAAAAGCCACCAGGGATGATGTTCACAAGGCTCTCAATGAGTTCCAATCTAATCTAAATTCTCTAAAAGCTAGGGTAACTGAGACAGAAGATAGAATTAGTGATCTGGAGGACAAACAGATAGAGAGAAAGGATCAGGAGGAAGGCTGGAACAAACAGCTTAGAAACCACGAAAACAGAATCAGGGAAATAAATGATGCCATGAAATGTTCCAATGTCAGAATTATTGGAATACCTGAAGGGGAGGAGAAAGAAAGAAGTCTAGAAGATATTGTTGAACATGTTCTTCATGAAAATTTTCTAAATATTGCAAATGGAAACAGCGTTCATGTACTAGAGGCAGAACGCCCCCCCCCCAAGATTTTAGATTCTCGAAACACGTCGAGACACCTGATAGTAAAAATGAGGAATTATAATTCTAGAGAAACTCTCTTGAAGGCAGCTAGGACAAAGAAGCTCCTTACATACAGAGGAAAGCCCATCAGAATAACGTCAGACCTGTCCACAGCAACCTGGCAAGCCACAAAGGGCTGGCAAGATATATTCAGGGCACTAAATGAGAAGAAGATGCAGCCAAGAATACTTTATCCAGTAAGACTGACACTCAAAATAGATGGAGAGATAAAGAGTTTCCAAGACAAGGAAGGCTTAAAAGAGTTTGCAATAAGATCGATAAACCATTGGCCACACTAATCCAAAAGAAAAGAGAGAAAACTCAAATTAATAAAATTATGAATGAAAAGGAAGAGATCACAACTAACACCAAGGAAGTAGAAACAATCATCAGACGCTATTATCAACAATTATATGCCAATAAGTTAAGCAACCTAGAGGAAATGGATGCATTCCTGGAAAAATATAAACTCCCAAAATTGAACCAGGAAGAAAGTGACAACCAGAATAGACCGATATCTAGTAACGAGATTGAAGCAGTGATCAAAAACGCCCCAAAAAACAAGAGCCCAGGTTCTGACGGATTCCCTGGGGAATTCTACCAAACTTTCAGAGAAGAAATAACACCTATTCTCCTGAAGCTGTTTCAAAAAGTTGAAGCAGAAGGAAAACTTCCAGACTCTTTTTATGAAGCCAGTATTACCTGGATCCCCAAAACAGGCAAAGACCACACCAAAAAGGAGAATTTCAGACCAATATCACTGATGAATATGGATGCTAAGATTCTCAACAAGATCCTAGCAAACAGGATCCAGCAGCACATTAAAAAGATCATCTACCATGACCAGGTGGGATTCATCCCTGGCTTACAAGGGTGGTTCAACATTCGCAAGTCAATCAATGTGATAGAAGAAATCAATAAGAGAAGAGAGAAGAACCACATGGTCCTCTCAATTGATGCAGAAAAAGCATTTGACAAAATCCAGCATCTGTTCCTGATTAAAACACTTCAAAGTATAGGGAGAGAGGAAACATTCCTGAACTTCATAAAATCTATCTATGGAAGACCCATAGCAAACATCATCCTCAATGGGAAGAAGCTCACAGCCTTCCCGTTGAGATCAGGAACACGACAAGAATGCCCACTCTCACCACTCTTGTTCAACATAGTATTAGAAGTCCTAGCAACAGCAAACAGACAACAAAGAGAAATAAAAGGCATCCAAATTGGCAAGGAAGAAGTCAAACTCTCGCTCTTCGCAGATGACATGATACTTTATATGGAAAACCCAAAAGACTCCACCCCCAAACTACTAGAACTCATACAGCAATTCAGCAACGTGGCAGGGTATAAAGTCAATGTACAGAAATCAGTGGCTTTCTTATACACTAACAATGAAAATACAGAAAGGGAAATTAGAGAATCGATTCCATTTACTATAGCGCCAAGATCGATAACATACCTGGGAATAAACCTAACCAAAGAGGTAAAGGATCTGTACTTGAGGAACTACAGAACACTCATGAAATAAATTGAAGAAGACATAAAAAGATGGAAGACCATTCCATGTTCTTGGATCAGAGGAATAAACATTGTTAAAATGTCTATACTACCTAGAGCAATCTATACTTTTAATGCCATTCCCATCAAAATTCCACCAGTATTTTTCAAAGAGGTGGAGCAAAAATTTAATTAAAATTAAAAAAATTAAAAAAGAGGACATGTTTGTTTCATGAACTGATGCCAGGCCCACACACTGTTATTCTGTGTTTATGAAAACAAGTTCTACCAGAAAAGTCTGCCCACCAAATAGAGTGGACAGAAAAGTTTCCAGTGTGAAAGGTGATAAAGCTAGCACGTTGAGAAGAGAGAAGTTCCATTCTTTATTTGAAATATCATCTCCACCCATTTCTACTATCTCTTAGCCACCACATTTTTAGGAAAAACAATTACAATTTGTTCTAGAGGAAACAAAAGGCCTAGTAGAAATTCAATTTGTAAAAGTCATATTTCCTCTCTCTCAGGTTATAATTACCATATTATATGAATCCTCTTATCATTACTCTGTATCTCATATTTTTCTCTGTATGTAGCTAAATCTATTCACTTTGTTTTTTCAAACTGTGAATCCCTTGATCATTTTCCCTGTTAACTATGCAAGTAACAGAGCAGTTATTTACATAGTGATTGAGAAAAAAGAATCAGGGAGAGTTGGTGGAGGAGTGGGGGGGGACTGTTTCAACCAGTCCCTTGAATTTAGCTTGATATCTACCACACAACTCTGAACACCCACAAAATCAGCCTGAGATGTAAGATTATACATCTGGATCTGTATGGGGGCAGAGGGTCATCAGTTGTGACAGATACATGGGACAGAGTTGTGATTGTGTGGACAGAAATTGGAGGAAAAACCAAAGGGAGATGGAGTCACCAGAAACTAGCCACTGGAAAGTAATACCCCAGTGCAAAAGTGTCCTGAGCCTGGGGACCAGCAATAGCTTGGAGACTGGTGGTGGCAGGATGGGAAAGGTCTGAAAACAGCACTCAAACAGAATTCAGTCTTTTTTTTTTTTCAGGGTATTTTGTTTGTTTGTGTGTTTGTTTTGGTGGCAGTACAATGCTGAAGACTGATGTGTCTTCATTCTCATTGATTTCCATTAATTGTCTATGTTCTTCCTTGATTTCATGGTCAATCTAAACATTCTTGAGCAGGACGGTCTTTAGCTTCCAAGTGTTTGAATTTCTTCCAAATGTTTTCTTGTGGTTGAGTTCCAGTTTCAAAGTATTGTGGTCTGAGTATCTGCAGGGAATAATCTCAGTCTTTTGGTATTGGTTGAGCCCTGATTTGTGACATAGTATGTGGTCTATTCTGGAGAAAGTTCCATGTGCACTCAAGAAGAATGAATATTCTGTTGTTTTAGGGTGGAATGTTCTGTATATATCTATGAGGTCCATGTGGTCCAATGTGTCATTCTAAGCTCTTGTTTCTTTGTTGATTTTCTGCATAGATGATCTGTCTATTCCTCTAGAGTGGTGCGTTAAGATTCCCTACAATTAATGTATTTTTATAAATATGAATCTTTATTTTGATTAACAGTTGGCATATGTAGTTGGCTGCTCCCATGTTGGGGGCATAAATATTTACAACTGTTAGATATTTTTGGTAGATAGACCCTTTAAGAATGATGTAGTGTCCTTCTGCATCTCTGACTACAGTCTTTAGCTTAATATCTAATTTATGCGTTATGAGAATCACTATCCCTGCTTTCTTTTGAGACACTTTGGCATGAACGATGCTTCTCTATTCCTTCACTTTCAGTCTGGATGTATCTTTATGTTCAAAACGCATCTCTTGTAGACAACATATGGATAGGTCCTTTTGTTTTATCCAGTCTACAACCCTGTGCTGTTTTATGGGAGCATTTAGGCTGTTCACGTTGAGTGTGATTATTGAAATGTTAAGTTTTTATTGACATCATGTTACCTGAGAAGTCCTTGTTTCTATAAATTGTCTCTGTAAATTTTGGTTCTGTGGGACTCTTGGGTTCTTTTATAGAACTCTCTTAATATTTCTTGTAGTGCTGGCTTGGTGGTCATATAATCTTTTAAACCTTGCTGGTCTTGGAAGGTCTTTACCTCTCCATCCATTCTGAATGTAAGCCTTGCTGGATAAACTATTCTTGGTTACATGTTCTTCTCATTTAGTGCTCTTAATATGTCTTACCAGGCCTTTATGGTTTGCCAGGTTTCTGTGGACAGTCTGACCTTATTCTGATGGTCCTCCCTCTATTTTTAAGGAATCTCTTCCCCATAGATGCCCTTAAGACATCTCTGAATTTATGACTTGTGAATTTTAAATTTTAAATTCAAAATTTTGAATTTTGTCTATCCTTTTTGATCTTGGGGTATGTCCTCTTTGCCTCTAGGACATGAACACTCATTCCATGCCCCAGATTAGGGAAATTTTCAACTAGGATTTGTTCAACTACATCTTCTAGCCTTCTCTTTCTCTCTCCACCCCCTCAGGGATTCGAATAATTCTGACATTGGAACATTTCATGGTGTCATTTATTTCCCTAACTCTGTTTACATGGCTTTTAAGCTCTTTGTTCCAGGCCTCCTCCTGTTCCTTCTTTCTATTAGTTTGTCTCCTAGATCATTAATTTGATCTTCTGTCTCATTTACCCTAGCTGTTAGAATATTTAGATAGTTTGGATCTCATTGATAGCATTTTTAAGTTCTTCCATATCAGGTCTTACTTCTGCCTTTAGAAAATCTATGTTGCCACTAATAATTTTCTCCAACCTAGCCATTGCCTGAATAATCGTTTCCCTGAATTCCCTTTCTGACATACTGTTTATGTCTATATCCAATAGTTCTGATGGAGATGGCACAGTCTCTGAATTTTTCCTTGTTGGGTGTTCCTCCTCCTAGTCATTTTGGTGAGAGGTGGTTGAAGGGATGTATAGCTGAATATATCAACCACGATCCTGGCAAGGTGCACCTTGGAAAGATTCAGAGCAATCGGAAGTCACCATCAAAAAGAAAGAAAAAGAAAAGAGAGAGAGAGAGAGAGAAACAAACAAGAAAAAACCCAACCTAAATGAGCCCCAGAAGTAAGAATTATAAGGTACAAAACCAAAAATGAACAAAAATATCAACAAAAGTAAAAGAAAAAGAAAAAAGAAAAACCCAGGCAAAATGAACCCCAAGAAAAAGATTTATATAGTACAAAACCAAAAACAAGTACACAGAAACACTGACAGAAGAATAAGATGGGAAGGTGGTTCTTAACCCTCAATGTGGGCTAGGAAGGTTATTTCAGTTCTTCCTGGGTGTATCTTGTTATCACTGTTAAAGGACTCAACTTTCCAGAGATAGGGAGATTAAAACTAGTTTATATATCAGGGCAGTGTTGAATAGGGAAAAGGACTGCCTTGAAGCTTATATCTATCTATCTATAAAGAAAAACTAAAAGAAATAAATGTATGTGTATGAAAAATTTCAAGTTAAAAAGTTTTTATGGAATAAGTTGTATTTTTTTCTTTTTTAAAAAAGATTTTTATTTGAAATTGAAAAAAAGATATTTATTTGAGAGAGACAGACAAATAGTAACAGAAATAGAAAGAGCACAAGCAGGGAGGAAAGGGAGAATCAGGCTCCCCACTGAGCAGGGAACCTGACATGGGGCTTTATCCCAGGACCCTGAGATCACAACCCAAGCCAAAGGCAGACACCCAACCAACTGAGCCACCCAGGCACCCCCGGAATATGTTGTATTAAACATCTAGGTGTAATGGTATGTAGGTTAAAAAAAATGAAAGAACAAGAATCATGAGAACAAATTTTAAAAAATGTATCTATGAAATATAAGGTTTGGGAGCAGTACCAGGAGCTTAATATATTGTTCCCCCCTGATGTTGGGGTCTTACAGTTTTATGGGGACCCTGTGGTTTTTGTCCTTTTGTTCTTTTAGCTTTTATTCTGGGGGAGTGGTTTGCCACATTGTTTTTCAGGCAATCTTGCTTGGGCTGAGTTGCCCTGCCTCCTATTAAGGGGCTGGTCTCTGTGGAAACTGGTTTTTCAGGCTTTTGTTCTCTGGAGATTTTTGTTCTTTGGTGGCTTTTTAACACCTTTTCAGAGGGTTTGAGCAGAGTAAACTGTCTGCGCCCAGAACTCCATCTCAGAGAGAACCCTCAGTCTGCTCCCCTCTGAATGGTCCAGAACACACAGACACCCCCTTGGCAATCTCCACTGAACACTGCAACCTGCCCTAGGTAATTGTGCACCATAGACACTGTCTCAGTGGTCGCCAGAGTCTCCTACCTGTCTCTGTACCCCTGTGACACTAAAACTGTGAGTGATATTTGTCTGCTTAAGCCCAATCCTGGTGGCTGCTGGTGCCAGAACTATTGCCTGGAGCCTGAGCCCACGCCCACATCCACGCCAGGTGAACTCAGACCCAGCAGTGGTGCAGGTGGAAGAAGGCTGCAGGACCAGGGACATCTGAATGGAGCCCCTTCCAGACTCTCTCAGGCATGGGTGGTCGCTGGCTGTGTCTGTCCTGAGACCAAGGGCTTAGGTCTGTGCCTCTGGCCACCCGATCCCACCACTAACCCCTTAAGATCCTTTGTTCTTTTGAGTGCTGTTAACCAATCTCCAAGCTAATGCAGGTCCCAAGTGGAGGCACTCTCATATTGGAGTATTACTTTCCAATGGGTTACTTCTGGTGTCTCCCTCCCCCTTCTGTTTATCCTCTGATATCAGTCCAAGCACTACCATTCCTCTTTAACTCTCCTCTGGCGAACATCTCCTCCCACAGAGATCCAGAAAGGTGTAATCTTATATCTCATGCTGATTTCATGGGCGTTCAAAGTGTTCTGGTAGATATTTAGCTCAATTCAGGGGTCTGGTCGAAACAGGATCTCCTCCTCCTCTGCCATCTTGCCCCTCCCCTATATCATTAGATTTTGATGTACTATTCCATGATTCTTTGCTTGTGTGTAACACCCAGTGCTCCATGCAATAAGTCCCCTCCTTAATATCCATCAACCATCACTTGGCTAACCTATCCCTCTACCTTCCTCCCTTCCTAAACTCTGAGTTTGTCTTATCCTTTCAACTAGGTATTAAAAACAACATATTCCATAGCAACTTTTTAACTTGTACTTTTTTACACCTATACTTCTATATATAGATAGATAGATATAGATATCTATATATAGATATCTATATATAGACTTGAAAGAAGTTGCTGTGGCCAATGTTTGAAAAGGTACTGCCTAGAGGAGAAATTAGGAAGGAACCATTTCTTCTTATGTATTATATACAGATATAAGCTTCAATGTAGTCCCTTTTTCATGTTTCAATACTACCTTTATATATATACCAGGTTTTTTTTAGTTTTTTTAAATTCCTTTTTAAAAATTTCTTACTTTTCAGCATAACAGAATTCACAGTTTTTGCACCACAACCAGTGCTCCATGCAATGCGTGCACTCTATAATACCCACCACCTGGATCCCCCAACCTCCCACCCACCGCCCCTTCAAAACCCTCAGGTTGTTTTTCAGAGTCCATAGTCTCTCATGGTTCATCTTCCCCTCCAATTTCCCTAAACTCCCTTCTCTTCTCCATCTCCCCATGTCCTTCAGGTTATTTGTTATGCTCTGCAAATAAGTGAAACCAAATAATTGATAATTGACTCTGCTTGACTTATTTCACTCAGCATAATCTCTTCCAGTCCCGTCCATGTTGCCACAAAAGTTGGGTATTCATCCTTTCTGATGGAGGCATAATACTCCATAGTGTATATGGACCACATCTTTCCTTATCCATTCGTCCTTTGAAGGGCATTATGGTTCTTTCAACAGTTTGGTGACCATAGCCATTGTTACTATAAACATTGGAGTACAGATAGCCCTTCTTTTCACCACATCTGTATCTTTGGGGTAAATACCCAGTAGTGCAATTGCAGGGTCATAGGGAAGCTCCATTTTTAGTTTCTTAAGTAATCTCCACACAGTTTTCCAAAGTGGCTATACCAACTTGCATTCCCACCAACAGTGTAAGAGGGTTCCCCTTTCTCCATATCCTCTCCAACACACGTCATTTCCAGTCGTGCTAATTTTGGCCATTCTAACTGGTGTAAGGTAGTATCTCAATGTGGTTTTAATTTGAATGTCCCTGATGGCTAGTGATGATGAACATTTTTTCATGTGTATGATAGACATTTGTATGTCTTCATTGGAGAAGTGTCTGTTCATATCTTCTGCCCATTTTTTTTACACTTTTAAAATTTAATTTAATTTTTAAAATTTCATTTCTTTTCAGAGTAACAGGATTCATAGTTTTACAACACACCGAGTGCTCCATGCAATGAGTGCCCTCCATAATAACCACCACGGGGCTCCCCCAACCTCCCACCCCCCGCCCCTTCAAAACCCTCAGGTTGTTTTTCAGAAACCATAGTCTCTCATGGTTCATCTCCCCCCAATTTCCCTCAACTCCCTTGACTTATTTCACTCAGCATAATCTCTTCCAGTCCCGTCCATGTTGCTACAAAAGTTGGGTATTCATCCTTCCTGATGGAGGCATAATACTCCATAGTGTATATGGACCACATCTTCTTTATCCATTCGTCTGTTGAAGGGCATCTTGGTTCTTTCCACAGTTTGGCGACCGTGGCCATTGCTGCTATAAACATTGGGGTACAGATGGCCCTTTTCACCACATCTGTATCCATGGGGTAAATACCCAGTAGTGCAATTGCAGGGTCATAGGGAAGCTCTATTTTTAACTTCTTGAGGAATCTCCACACTGTTCTCCAGAGTGGCTGCACCAACGTGCATTCCCACCAACAGTGTAAGAGGATTCCCCTTTCTCCACATCCTCTCCAACACACGTTGTTTCCTGTCTTGCTAGTTTTGGCCATTCTAACTGGTGTGAGGTGGTATCTCAATGTGGTTTTAATTTGAATCTCCCTGATGGCTAGTGATGATGAACATTTTTTCATGTGTCTGATAGCCATTTGTATGTCTTCATTGGAGAAGTGTCTGTTCATATTTTCTGCCCATTTTTTGATATGATTATCTGTTTTGTGTGTATTGAGTTTGAGAAGTCCTTTATAGATCCTGGATATCAACCTTTTGTCTGTACTGCCATTTGCAAATGCCTTCTCCCATTCCGTGGGTTGCCTCTTTCTTTTGTTGACTGTTTCCTTTGCTGTGAAGAAGCTTTTGATCTTGATGAAGTCCCAAAAGTTCATTTTTGCTTTTGTTTCCTTTGCCTTTGGAGACATACCTTGAAAGAAGTTGCTGTGGCTGATATCAAAGGGGTTACTGCCTATGTTCTCCTCTAGGATTCTGATGGATTCCTGTCTCACATTGAGGTCCTTTATCCATTTCGAGTTTATCTTTGTGTACAGTGTAAGAGAATGGTCTAGTTTCATTCTTCTACATATAGCTGTCCAATTTTCCCAGCACCATTTATTGAAGAGACTGTCTTTTTTCCACTGTATATTTTTTCCTGCTTTGTCGAAAATTATTTGACCATAGAGTTGAGGGTCCATATCTGGGCTCTCTA
>PISX010030864.1:0-18160 GCA_004024625.1 Mellivora capensis
ATTTATCACAGCCTTTGAACCCTTTACTGATACAGTACTTTGATGTGATCCCCGTCTGTTGCCAATGCACAGTGCTCAATCCTATATCCTTCATGCCCTAATATCCTAAGCCCTCTCACATAAAACATCTCTGTGTTCTCGTCTCAAGAATGGGATATGTTATCAGAAATCACAGGATTCATGACATTCATGCAGGATGGTACTATCAGTACTCAGATCACAAATTGACCTGAGATACCATCAGTTCAGACACCATTTATTTCAATTCTTTATATGGTTGCCAAGAAACTCATTTCTTTTTCCCCATAGGCTTATTAATTAATTGGTTGATTGATGGATTTGAGAGAGAGGCAGGGGGAGGGAGGAGAGAAGCAGAGGGAGAGACAGAATCCTCAAGTAGACACTGCCTCTTGGGAAGAGCTCTACGAGGAGCACAGTCTCTGGACATTGAGAATATGACCTGAACCAAAACCAAGAGCATTATGATTAACCCAAGGAAACACTGAGTCACCTTATTCTATTTAGGACTGTGTGCTCTCTTGTCCCACCTCTTGCCATAAGTCACTGAGATCTGGGGGGTCAGTCTGCCCACCAACACCCAATTCTCCTGGTGGCTATAGCATTGACTCATATCTCCTCTGATTCACCTCATGGTAAAAATGGCTCAATCAGAAAGAGAAATGAGACCCCCATGCATTTACCAAGCAGGCCAACATGTTGGAGTCAGAAATAGAACACCTGGCACCTCCCGTCCTAAAAAGAGACCTAAACTCTTTCTACATGTTCCTGGGTACATACCGAGCCTTTGCCACCACCCAAGAGGTGCTGGACGTCCTATTTGCAAGATGAGCATCCTGCCCTAACTGCCAAGTATGATTTGGCCAATGCGTGGTTGTGAGATATTGACATGTCTCCCAACTTCCCCAAGCCTCAGTTTGCTCCTAACTGGGACAGAGTTTTTATAGGGACTCAGTGGGGAATTGTAGGGGAAGTACACCTGGGTGCCTGCTCCTGTGGAATAGTCTGCTACAAGGCCTGTGGTCATGCTATTTGATAATTCTCCTGCTCCTCATGATGAAGCCTCTGCCTCATCCCTCACTATCACTATGGTCTTGAGCTGGGCTGTTTTGTCATTGAAAGGGAGATCTGAGACTCCATCTGGGGTCTGTGTCTGGGTGAATCCAGAGCAGGCATCCCTGGGTGTGAGCATGGAGCCAGGCCCACTCAGATATCTGTGATGGCCTGGTTGGGACCCTTTCATTCATCAAGCACTCAGGAAGCCCCACGCAGTGGAGGCATTTATATATGAGTTGAATATGATCCCTACACAGAACAGACAGCACCCCAGGGCTGCAGACTAGTAAGGGCTCAGATGATGAGAGGTAACATTCACAGGACATTTCATGTGATGCCCACTGGCCTTCTCTAGTTATGGGTGCATTTTCTCTAGCTATGATGAGGTCAGCAGAGCCCAGGAGAAGTGGAGTGTGTTATGAGCTTCAGCTGATAAAGGAGGGCCTTCCCTCTCCACCAGGGTAGCGGGGTACTGTGAATTAGAGGGCCTGATGGACCTTCATCCACACATCTGTTATTCCTGCTTTAGGATAAATGTCTGAGAGATTTTTCTGGAAAATGGAAAGGTGTCCTGGGGAGACATGTTTGGTGTGTGAGCACTGTAGAAAAGCATAGTGGGATGGGGGACAGCTTCAACCCCTAGAGGGTCATTCTTCATCCCTGCCCCCTCCCAGCCATAAATCTACCCCAAATCCAGGACCCTGAACTGAGGATTTAGGAACCACCACAAGGCAGTCTGTTATAACCTGGACACTTGGTGTTAATAGGGTGCTCAGGAGACCCAGTGGGAGGTCAGGGATCACACAGCACACATCCCGTGGGAGATTATTGTCAGTGGAAGGAGACCCATTCATGGAACCTAGTGAATAAGGCAGCACAGGGGCACAGGAGGTAACGTTTGAGGTATTCGGAGGATCCTGGGAAGGCCTGGCTAGAGACAGGGTACCTCTGTTCCCTCCTTCGTTGGATCTTTACAGAACAGTGGTGTGTGCAGTGAGGGTAATTAGGAGACCAGACGCCACCCTTCCCTGGGAACATGAAGTTGAATTCAAGTGGCAAGTGATCAAGGAGAGAGACTGAGGAGTGTGTCCTGCTCCCCTAAGAAGGACAGAAATGCTCACACCATTGATCAAGGACCCCCACTCATAACTCCTTTTTGCCAATCCCCCATCTGTTACCAGGCCTCTCCTGGGCATAATTGACAGATCAAAGGTTGACAAGGAGTAGGACTGGTCTCTGACAGGAGCTGCAAATCCAAGGGCCCAGATTCCCACAGGGGTTCCCTGGGATATTGGTTTGGATGGGATCCCTGTCCTCTGACTTCTCTGCCTACCAGTCTGTCCCTAGGGCTAATTATCCCATCTTGAGCACATGGCTGGAACAATATTCTTGGGGCTTTTTCCAGCTCCCAGAATTTCCCAGCCTGTAAATGCTGCTGGCATACATGGGGCTCAACATGCCGGGCTCAGACCTGGAGTGCTGTGCCCAACTTCTGCTCTCACAGTTGCAAAACCTTGAGCCCACGAAGCCAGATACTGGGGGTGAGGAGGATTGGGGCTCAATTATGTGGGCCTGAGGAGGAGACAGGGTGGGACACATTGAGTAAGCCTCCACAGATTGTTATTTGTCTGAAAGGATTGAGTGGTCTCTGATCCCTGTCCCCATGGGCTTTAGTTGGGGAGACATTCCAAGGATTGGGTCTTGAATGCAGACCAAGTTGAGTGGTGGGAAAAGTTCCTTTTATTTATAAGGCAAAAGAGAAGTCAATCATGTTAATGTACTTTCTCTTCTTGGAGCTACAGCACCATCCCTAGAGCAAGATCCTGAACCATCTCAAAAACCCTTCCCAAAACCCACTCTGGCACCCGCTGCATCTTGGAGCCTGAGCTGGCCCATCCCATCCCTGCTGCTGTGGCTCACCAGTCAGGAAGAGCAGTTACTTCACCTGCCCTATTGGAGCCAGTGGAGGTGAAAGTCGGGGGGCTCTAATTCACGCTCCTGAGATTGAAGAGCCAGCGGCCGCTTTGCCTGAACTGGAGGTCCAGCAGGGTCCTGCCCCTGATCCTGGAGTTCCTGAATGGCCTGAACCACTACCTACGTCAGTGGAGCAAGCTGAATCAGCCCCTGAGCAGCAGCTGGTGCAGGCTTTAGCCCCAATCAGTGCTTTACCCTCCCCTGTCATTGCCATCTTTGTGATATTTTTATTAAAATATAATGTATATCATATAATGTATATTGAATTACTAGATTTTGTTTGTTAAATAAAGTAGACCTGTATAATGACTTAATAGATTTTGTTCATTAAATAAAGTAGAATTTCAGTTTACCTAAAATTTTACTCAGATCCTTTTCAATGGTAGATCGATGTCTCATTAGGTACATTTAGAGTTTGGCACAAACATTTACTTCTACATTTCCATCACAGAGACACATATGCTACTAATCACTCATTGCTCATTCCATCACCCCAGGTCCTGAAACCACTGCTGTTTTTTCTGTCTCTGGTACTTTACTTCATCTTGGATTTTCATGTGCCTGGAATCCTACAGTATGGCCTTCTCTGTCTGTCTGCAGAACATAAGAGTGATTCACATTTTAAAAAAATTATACAAATAACATTTTATTACATAGGAAAGTTCCTGAGAGAACAAAGATCACGGGAAGCCCCAAAATGAACTATTTTCATTATCTTTGATAGGGTTCTCTTTCATAATGATCCCTTGAAAAGCAGAAAACACAAGGGAAATGTCTGGGTCCATGAGACACCTTTCAATTCTATCATTTTCCTGGATAGACTATATTTAAACTATTCTAATGGGCGTATTATAAAATATTAAAATAATATCTTAAATATTCTGATTTATGCTAACAAGTTAGGTAATGAAGTAATAGTTCTTTAGGTTCTATCCAGACTATGTTTATTTAGTAAATAATGATTTAAATATGAAAAAAGAGGCATGTTCCTTCTACCAAGAAATAATCGCCCATAACACACGCTGTCCATCTTCCCTGCCTTTCCCTCTAAGTGGTGTGTGTATGTGTGTGTGTGTGTGTGTGTGTGTGTGCATGCATGTGCATGCACATATGTGTGACAGAGTGGGGCTGGGAAGATTCCAGGTCTGCACTCTTGTTCAACCCGATGTCCCCACAGTGGATAGGCACTGTCGCTGCTGTCCCCTTGGGAATTCACAGTGACAGCACTCAGCAGCCCCATCTGATGAACAACTAAGCCAATTCCATTTATTTGACTCTCATAATGTAAGTCTAAGCATGTCCGTTCCATAAATCTCTGTTTCTTTAGAAATGATTCCTATAAACACCAGTAATGGAAAACACTTAATTTTTTTAAATAATTTTTAAAGATTTTATTTATTTATTTGTCAGAGAGAGAGGGAGAGAGAGAGAGCGATCACAGGCAGACAGAGTGGCAGGCAGAAGCAGAGGGAGAAGCAGGCTTCCTGCCAAGCAAGGAGCCCGATGTGGGACTCGATCCCAGGACGCTGGGATCATGACCTGAGCCGAAGGCAGCCGCTTAATCCACTGAGCCACCCAGGCGTCCCTGGAAAACACTTTAATCACATTTGGGGTTGCTGGCTGCTGGATACTCTCTGCTCTATTTATTAAGGAGAAGCATTGCTTTGGAAAGGAGGGATCCTGGATTCTATATATGAGACCTGAAATCATGAGGAAGACAAACCAGCAGTGATGCCATTGGGTTACTGCGACCATTGAGCATGGAAGAGCCTGCACACAACTCCCCCTCATTTTTCCACTCCCACAAGCTTCCATCCATTGTGTCCTGGTACACACCTCACCCATGCCCTGTCTGGTGACATGCTCCAGCCACTCTAGGCCCTCTTGCTCCTTAACTCAGTTGATAACTTTTGCAACCAGAACCATGCTCCATGCCAGCAGAGGGGTGCAGACCAGGCCATTCCTCTCAGCTTGCTCCCTGCCATTTTTGCTGAGCCTCATCCTCCCAGGGAGGAAACTCTAAAGACAGTGCAGGTCATGGGTTACAGACAAGTGTTCATTCAGATGTAGCTTTAGTGGCAACAGCAAGAACCACTTGAACGTGTCTGAGCAAGAGAGCCCTTTAAAAAGCACACTGTCTGCTCATGGAAGCTGCAGGATGGACAGAGCCTCAACCAGGGGCTTTGACACTGGGCATAGCTCATCCACAACCATCAGGATGCTCTAGCTGTGACCCCCTGACCCGGCCAACCCCAAACTTGGTATCCCTCAAGTTAAGATTGTCTGAGAGAGGGAGCTGTGCTTCTTGATGATACCCCTCTCCTCTTCCAAGTCAAGTAAGGGGGAATCCACTTGATCTGACACTATTAGAGGCCATCGTCATAAATTCCTGTCTTCTCTGCCATAACATGGAGATAACCAGGCACAGAAGATATCCTCAGAGAGAGGAGATTTGGGGGTGTCCCTGCAGGAAGAGAGAGAAACACCAGTGAGTAGGACTCAGTGAGAAAGGAGAGCTCTGAGCACTAGGGGAAGGATTGTTTTGGGCCGGGTCGGGTCATGCCATATTGGTCAGTGACACAGGCTTTGTGTTGGCTTGTAGGGAGTGGCCAGGCTTCCTCCTACCAATAAGTCCATCAAAAACCAAAATGGCATCCATAAAATACTTTCAACTCCAACCACAAAAAGGCAGTGGGACCCAGGCAGCCAAGAAGGCCCAAGATTCTCTGTACCAATTATTACACGGTGGGGGGGGAAAGTGGGACAGTCATAATTGAATAGAGGGCAGCCAATTTCCTTGCTTTGGGTAGAAAGAGCTCCATCACAGGTACCCTCATATTTGTTCCAAAAACAAGTGACAGTTCCAGCGACTCCAGTCTGCCAGTCTCCACACTGACGATTGTCCAGGACACAAGCTCCAGGTGACATCCTGTCCCAGAGCTGGCCTCAGTCTGATGGATAAGCACCAGTGTTGTGGAATCCCATACTGGAGGTGATGAAGTCTTTCTGGAAGGACAACTGAGTCAGGTTAGCCTGGATTGGCAGGCTTAAGGGACACAGTAAAGCAGAGACCCAGAGCCCATGACAGCAATGTGCTCCCTGTGGGCTAATTTTAGCAGGTAAAGCTAAGGAGGACTGAGTATCTTTTGAGAACATCAATCACGTCAGTCAATCCCCCTAAAAATTCCATGAGGAAGGTAGAAATGCTCTCCCTGTTTGATGAAAGAGGAAACCAAAACTTTCATAAACTGCCCCTTTCCATGTTCCACATTGAGTTACAGGTAGTATTTGAACCCAGGGCTTGCGAGTGTTTGGGGCCCAACCTCACAAGGTTGCATTAAGATGCTTCAGAAGATACTTCTCAACTCTGAAGTTACATGAGCCTTTGTAAGCAGGGAGAAACCTCCTCCTACTAAGACAAAGGCTGGCTGGTACTGGGAGAGTCCTCAGTTCCAAGGCACAGCATCATCAGACAACAGACCAGGGACAAGCCCCAGTGAGAGATGGTACCACTGCCCCTTGAATTTACAGAGGTCTCCAGGCCTCGGGGATGAATGTGGAGCTTTGTGCAACTCTGAGTTCCAGGAATGAGCTATGTGGATGGAACAGAGAGTTCAATGGCAGAGAGACATCAGTTCTTGTCCCTGCTCAGCCTCTTTGTAGCTGGGTGACCACAAGCAAGGCTCTGAAGCTACAGACCCCATCCCTAAATTGGAGAATTTAATGGGCACTGCTAAGTGGGATGTAGAAAGAAATGACTCATTCAGTTCCTGCCTTGTGCATGGGAGCATGTGTAGAGTCCAGAGGGAAGGAATTCATGTCAGTGACTAATTTACCCATGTATCTCTTCTTCCACTTGTTGATTCTGGTGTCATCCTTAAGAAACATATCCCAAAGCTAAGGCCAGGAAGATTTCTTTTTTTTTTTTTTTCCTTTTATTACTTGGGAATTTAATTTTTATTTACTTTTAAAAAAATCTCATTTCTTTTCAGCGTAACAGAATTTATAGTTTTACAACACACCCAGTGCTCCATGCAATGCATGCCCTCCATAATACCCACCACCTGGCTCCCCCAACCTCCCACCCCCTGCCCCTTCAAAACCTTCAGGTTGTTTTTCTGAGTCCATAGTCTCCATCTGTTCAGTATAAAACCCTGTGTTCATCACATCATGCGATACTTTGGGGAAAAAAAAAAAACACAATACACCTGAGAACCTCTACATAAATTTACCAAAATGAAAGAGAAAGGGCCCAAATAAATAACAGAGAAGTCTATCTGGTCCATTGTGACATTCAAAGCCCTTATTTCCTTGGTGCATGAACAATGAATTCTGGAACACTGGAAAGAACTTTTTAAAAAACGTGGGAAAAAGTCTGTATTCTTTTTTAATGTTCACTTAGCCAACATATAGTACATCATTAGTTTTTGAGGTAGTGTGCGAACTTTCATTAGTTGTGTATAAAACCCAGTGCTCAACACATCACCTGCCCTCCTTAATACCCATCACCTGGCTACCCTATACCCAACCACCCTCACATCTGTAATCCTTGTTTGTTTCCCAGAATCCAGAGTCTCTCATGGCTTGTCTCCCTCCCTAATTTTTTTTTATTTTTCAGTGTTCCAAGATATACTGTTTATGCACCACAACCAGTGCTCCATGCAATACGTGCCCTCCTTAATACCCACCATCAGGCTCACCCATCCCTCCACCCCCTCCACTCCCAACCCTCAGTTTGTTTCTCAGAGTCAACAGTCTTTCATGCTTCATATCTCCCTCCAATTTACCGCAATTCAGTTTTCATTTAATCTCCTAATGTCCTCTGTGTTATTCCTTATGCTCCACAAGTAAGTAAAACCATATGATAATTGACTTTCTCTGTGGTCCTCCTCACTATTCCTTATGTTCCACATAGATGTGAAACCACAGCATGATTATCTTTCTCTGCTTGACTTACTCTACTTGACATAACACCCTCCGGTTCCATTCAATCGATGAAATGGTAGGTATTCATCCTTTCTGATGGCAGAGTAATATTCCATTGTATGTTTGGACCACAACTTCTTTATCCATTCATATGTGGAAGGACATCTCAGCTCCTTCCACAGTTTCAATATAGTGGACATTAATCCTATGGATATTGGGGTTCATGTGCCCGTTTTTAAATTTTTCTTTAATTTTTTTTTCATTTCCTTTCAGCGTAACAGAATTCATAGTTTTACAACACATCCAGTGCTCCATGCAATGCGTGCCCTCCATAATACCCACCACCTGGCCGCCCCAACTTCCCACTCCCCGCCCCTTCAAAACCCTCAGGTGGTTTTTCAGAGTCCATAGTCTCTCATGGTTCCTCTCCCCCCTAATTTCCCTCAACTCCCTTCTCCTCTCCATCTCCCCATGTCCTCCGTGTGATTTGTTATGCTCCGCAAATAAGTGAAACCATATGATAATTGACTCTCTCTGCTTGACTTATTTCACTCAGCATAATGTCTTCCCGTCCAGTCCATGTTGCTACAAAAGTTGGGTATTCATCCTTTCTGATGGAGGCATAATACTCCAGAGTGTATATGGACCACATCTTCCTTATCCATTCATCCGTGGAAGGGCATTTGGTTCTCTCCACAGTTTGGTGTCCGTGGCCATTGCTGCTATAAACATTGGGGTACAGATGGCCCTTCTTTTCACCACATCTGTATCTTTGGGGTAAATACCCAGTAGTGCAATTGCGGGGTCATGGGGAAGCTCTATTTTTAATTTCTTGAGGAATCTCCACACTGTTCTCCAGAGTGGCTGCACCAACTTGCATTCCCACCAACAGTGTAAGAGGGTTCCCCTTTCTCCACATCCTCTCCAACACACGTTGTTTCCTGTCTTGCTCATTTTGGCCATTCAAACTGGTGTGAGGTGGTATCTCAACGTGGTTTTAACTTGAATCTCCCTGATGGCTAGTGATGATGAACATTTTCTCATGTGTCTGATAGCCATTTGTATGTCTTCATTGGAGAAGTGTCTGTTCATATCTTCTGCCCATTTTTTTGGTGAGATTATCTGTTCTGCATGTGTTGAGTTTGAGAATTTCTTTATAGATCCTGGATATCAACCTTTTGTCTGTACTGTCATTTGCAAATATCTTCTCCCATTCCGTGGGTTGCCTCTTTGTTTTGTTGACTGTCTCCTTTGCTGTGCAGAAGCTTTTGATCTTGATGAAGTCCCAAATGTTCATTTTTGCTTTTGTTTCCTTTTCCTTTGGAGACATAACTTGAAAGAAGTTGCTGTAGCTGATATCAAAGAGGTTACTGTCTATGTTCTCCTCTAGGATTCTGATGGATTCCTGTCTCACATTGAGGTCCTTTATCCATTTCGAGTTTATCTTTGTGTACGGTGTAAGAGAATGGTCGAGTTTCATTCTTCTCCATATAGCTGTCCAATTTTCCCAGCACCATTTATTGAAGAGACTGTCTTTTTTCCACTGTATATTTTTTCCTGCTTTGTCGAAGATTATTTGACCATAGATTTGAGGGTCCATATCTGGGCTCTCTACTCTGTTCCATTGGTCTATGTGTCTGTTTGGAAGCCAGTACCATGCTGTCTTGATGATCACAGCTTTGTAGTAAAGCTTGAAATCAGGTAATGAGATACCACCAGGTTTATTTTTGTTTTTTAACATTCCCTTAGTGATTCAGGGTCTCCTCTGATTCCATACAAATTTTAGGATTTTTTGCTCCAGCTCTTTGAAAATTACCGGTGGAATTTTGATGGGAATGGCATTAAAAGTATAGATTGCTCTAGGTAGTATAGACATTTTAACAATGTTTATTCTTCCAATCCAAGAACATGGAATGGTCTTCCATCTTTTTATGTCTTCTTCAATTTCTTTCATGAGTGTTCTGTAGTTCTTCGAGTACAGATCCTTTACCTCTTTGTTTAGGTTTATTCCCAGGTATCTCATGGTTCTTGGTGCTATAGTAAATGGAATAGATTCTCTAATTTCCCTTTCTGTATTTTCATTGTTAGTGTATAAGAACGCCCCTGATTTCTGTACATTGACTTTGTATCCTGCCACGTTCCTGAATTGCTGTATGAGTTCTAGTAGTTTGGGGGTGGAGTCTTTCGGGTTTTCCATATAGAGTGTCATGTCCTCTCTGAAGAGAGAGAGTTTGACTTCTTCCTTGCCAATTTGGATACATTTAATTTCTCTTTGTTGTCTGATTGCTGTTGCTAGGACTTCTAATACTATGTTGAACAAGAGTGGTGAGAGTGGGCATCCTTGTCTTGTTCCTGATCTCAGTGGGAAGGCTGCGAGCTTCTTCCCATTGAGGATGATGTTTGCTGTGGGTCTTTCATTATAGATTTTATGAATTTGAGGAATGTTCACTCTTTCCCTATACTTTGAAGCGTTTTAATTAGGAACGGATGCGGGATTTTGTCAATAAGATCGATGAACCATTGGCCACACTAATCCAAAAGAAAAGAGAGAAAGCTCAAATTAATAAAATTCTGAATGAAAAGGGAGAGACCACAGCTAACACCAAGGAAGTAGAAACAATAATCAGAAGCTATTATCAACAGTTATATGCCAATAAGTTAAGCAATCTAGATGAAATGGATGCATTCCTGGAAAAATATAAACTCCCAAAATTGAACCAGGAAGAAAGTGATAACCTGAATAGTCCGATATCTAGTAATGGGATTGAAGCAGCGATCAAAAGCCTCCCAAAAAACAAGAGCCCAGGATCTGACGGATTCCCTGGGGAATTCTACCAAACTTTCAAAGAAGAAATAACACCTATTCTTCTGAAGCTGTTTCAAAAAATTGAAGCAGAAGCAAAACTTCCAGACTCTTTTTATGAAGCCAGCATTACCCTGATCCCCAAACCAGGCAAAGACCACACCAAAAAGGAGAATTTCAGCCCGATATCACTGATGAATATGAATGCTAATATTCTCAACAAGATCTTAGCAAACAGTATCCAACAGCACATTAAAAAGGTCATCCACCATGACCAGGTGGGATTCATCCCTGGCTTACAAGAGTGGTTCAACATTCGCAAGTCAATCAGTGTGATAGAACAAATCAATAAGAGAAGAGAGCAGAACCACATGGCCCTCTCAATTGATGCAGAAAAAGCATTTGACAAAATCCAGGAAGATCTTCTTAGGTATTCTTTTCTGAGGTTTATAACTTTAGCTCTTAAATTTAGTTCTGTGACCCATCTGGGGTTCATTTTCTGTCTCCTCGGTGGGGGGGGGGTCCACAGACCTTCAGTCATTTATAATTTTTGCATTTGTATGTGTAAGAAGGGATGCGCTTTACTCACTGTACTACCTTAGCTTGTCACTTGTAGGGATTTGTCAATAGATCCGCAAGAATCTGTAGAATAATATTTATTCTATCCTTGAAGAAATTCACTGATATTGTGAAGGAAGTCCAAAAGGAGGTTAACATGTCTTCTGCGTGGGTGGAGCAGTGTCCTTGTTAAGGGAACACACCCCCCCTCTGGTGGCCACAGATGGCATTGCAGGTGTTCCTTGATCTGTCTGCAAAACAAGACACATTCAATGTTGGTCACCTTCAAGGATTTGCGGAGAGATTAAAACAATTATGTAAAATTAAATGGTTTGGAGGGTGTCTTCTAGGGAATTGGTGAAATATAGGCTTTTTCCCAAGTGCACTATTTTGAGAAATATTTTCTGAGAAGCTGAGTCAGGCCCTGGGTTAAAGGATAAAAAGTAGAGAGAATGGTGGATGCTTCCCAAGAGGCAAATGGTGTATGGTGGGATAGTGTGGGAAATAACTGGTCCACAGCACAGATCTGTATATCTGGTTGAAAGAAAGCAGTAAAAGAAAACAGGCCATATTTATGGATTCCTTTGATTACATTTAAAACATTTTAGACAGTTTGAAAACTATCACTCAGCCTATCTGTATCCTCTTTTCCCAGTTAGATAACATCAACTTATATTCCCAGCTTATTCATTTACTTTTAAGGAGAAGATGATGTCATATATTGAACCCTTATTGACTCTACAAAAATCCTTGTAGAACTAACAGATGAATTAATTCCTAAACTTAAGGACACAGATTCAATATACAAAAATGAGTTTCATCTCTATACATGAATAACATGCTATCAAGGACAGAAATTTAGAAAATAGTTTGTAATTGAAAATCACTCGAAAAGAATAAAATGCATAGGAATTATTTTCACCCAGAGGTGAAAGACCTGCATACATATAAACTTAAATCATTAATGAAAGAATTTGAAGAAGACAAAATTAAGTCTGGAGATATCCCATGCTAATGGAGCCCTAGAATATGTGTAATCCAAAGGTCCACACTGGATAAAGCGCTATAAATATTCAGTGAAAACCCCTTCAAGATCTATTAGCATTTTCAGAAATAAAACTAATAATCCTACAGAGTGAATACTACCACAAAGGGCCCTGAATAGCCAAAGCCATCTGGAGAAAAAACAAACCTGGAGGCATCATGCTTTCTGAATTCAAAGTGTATTACAAAGTTGTAGAAATGAAAATCTTATGGTACCGACATGCAGACAGACATACAGTCAATGGAACAGAGTAGAAACCCCAGAAAAAAAACCACACATGTGTATTCAATTGATTTCCAACAAAAGCTCTAAGAATATAAAATAGGGAAGCAACAGTCTCCACGATAAGTGCTTTGGAAACACTGGGCAACCTCAAGTAAAGCAATTCAACTGAATGACTATCCCACCCGATTCACAACAACGAAGTCACAATGTGGCAAGGACTTCAACAAAACAGCTACACCCATAAAATACCTAGCTGGAAATGGGGCAGAATGTTATTAACACCCCTGACTTTTTATAATAAGCTCCACGACCAAAGTTTGAACTCCAGATTCTGAGACCTAGAGTCAGATGCTGTGCTGACCGAGCCAGTCAAGAACCTAATAAAACGATGCAGCACAAAGGTGTCAGATGAGATCTATTCATTCATCCCCTTAACACAATGTTTTTCGGAAGAATATTTCTTGAGTTTCTTCTTGACACTGATTTTTTTACTTGACATCAGAAGCAAAAGCTACAAAGAAAAACATTGAAAAGACAACATACTGAAGAGGAGAAAATATTTGCAAACAACCTCAATGATCAATGTCTTATATCCAAAATATTGAAGAACTCATAAAACTCAATAACAGAAAAACAGATAGCAGTTACAAGATCAGCAGAGTTCAGACTAGGTATTTTTTTCAAAGAAAACACAGAGAGGGCCAACAAATACACGAAGCGATGTTCACCACCACTTGTCACCAGGGAAATGCAAATCGGAGCCCAAAATGATGTCACCTGTTACCTCTCAGGATGACTAATATCCAGAAGACAAAACAAGAATTTTGGCCAAAATGTGGAGGAAAGGGAACTGTGTTCTATTGGGCCCTAGTGGGAAGGTAAATGAGCTCTGCTGGTAGGACTGTAAATGGGTGCATCCACTATGGAAAACAGTGTCAAGTTTTCTCAAAAAATTCAACATAGGGACACCTGGCTGACACAATCAGAAGAGTGAGTGACTCTTGATCTCAGGGTCATAAGTTTGAGCACCACATTGGGGGTAAGGAGTAATTAAAATTGGGTATAGAACAATCATATGATTCAACAATTCTCCTCTTATGTATTAGAATGAAGCCAAGTCTCCTCTCTTCTACAATGAATGTGTATAGGGGTGCCTGGGTGGCTCAGTCATTAAGCATCTGCCTTTGGCTCAGGTCATGATCCCAGGGTCCCAGGATTGAGCCCCACATTGGGCTCCCTGATCAGTGCAGAGTCTGCTTCTCCCTCTCCTACTCCCCCTGCTTGTGCTCTCTCTCTCTCTCTGTCAAATAAATAAATTAAATCTAAAAAAATAAATAAAATAAAATGAAGGGGTAAAGTTTGATGTGCCCCGCTGTTTCATTCCAGCACTGAGAGTCTCTAATCCTTTGAAGTAAACTGTGAATGGTCCTGGCCCCCATCTAAGGTTTAAGGCCTCAGGTCAATTGCCCTCCAGTGCTCTAGTTAAATCCTGAGAGGTTAGCTCTCAGTCTATTCCCCTTATACACGCAGCTCTGTCTTCGTCAATCTGTCAAGACCCAGTCAACCACCCCCTGGGGACTTGACATAGCTTGTGGTTTGGCTGACCCAGGGCGTACCTAGTCAGCACTAGGCCCAAATTTATATACTGAGCTGCCACCTACAAACCTGTCTGGGTCACAGGAACTCACTAACCACTTAGCAGAATGCCCTGATCCTGGAGTTCCTGAATGGCTTGAACCAATACCTACCTCAGTGGAGCAAGCTGCATCAGTCCCTGAGCAGCAGCTGTTGCAGGCTGGAGCCCCCAAAAATGCCTTCCCATCCCCTGTCATTGCCATCTTTGTAATATTTGTGTTTTGTATACACCTGTATAATGACTTAATAGATTTTGTTCATTAAATAAAATAGAATTTCAGTTTACTTGAAATTTTACTCAGATCCTTTTCAATGGTAGATCGATGTCTCATTAGGTACATTCAGAGTTTGGCACAACCATTTACTTCTACATTTCCATCACAGAGACACCTGTGCTACTAATCACTCATTGCTCATTCCCTCACCCCAGGCACTGAAACCACTGCTGTCCTCTCTGTCTCTGGTACTTTACCTCGTCTTGGATTTTCATGTGCCTGGAATCCTACAATATGGCCTTCTCTGTCTGTCTGCAGAACATAAGAGTGATTCACATTTTTAAAAAATTATACAAATAACATTTTATTACATATGAAAGTTACTGAGAGAGCAAAGATCACGAGAAGCCCCAAAATGAACTATTTTCATTATCTTTGATACGGTTCTCTTTCATAAGGATGCCTTGAAAAGCAGAAACCACAAGAGAAATGACTGGGTCCAAGAGACACCTTTCAATTCTCTCATTTTCCTGGATAGACTATGTTTAAACTATTCTAATGGGCATATTATAAAATATTAAAATCATACCTTAAATATTCTGATTTATGCCAACAAGTTAGGTAATGAAGTAAATAATTCTTTAGGTTTTATCCAGACTATGTTTATTTAGTAAATAATGATTTAAATATGAAAAAAGAAGGCATGTTTCTTCTACCAAGAAATAATCGCCCATAACACACGGTGTCCATCTTCCCTGCCTTTCCCTCTAAGTGTAGTGTGTGTGTGTGTGTGTGTGTGTGTGTGTGTGTGTGTGTGTGTGAATGCACGTGCATGCACATATGTGTGACAGAGTGGGGCAGGGAAGATTCCAGGGCTGCACTCTTGTTCAACCTGATGTCCCCACAGTAGACAGGCACTGTCACTGATGTCCCCTTGGGCATTCACAGTGACAGCACTCAGCAGCCCCATCTGATGAACAACTAAGCCATTTCCATTTAATTGACTCTCATAATGTAAGTGATAAGTATGTCTGTGCCATAAACCTCTGTTTCTTTAGGAATGATTCCTATAAACACCAATAATGGAAAACACTTTAAGCACATTTTGGGGGGACTGGCTGCTGGCAACTCTCTGCTCTATTTATTAAGGAGAAGCATTGCTTTGGAAAGGAGGGATCCCGCATTCTATATGTGAGACCTGAAATCATGAGGAGGACAATCCAGCAGTGATGCCATTGGGTTACTGCGCCCATTTAGCATGGAAGAACCTGCCCAAAACTCCCCCTCATTTTTCCTCTTCCACAAACTTCCATGCCTTGTGTCCTGGAACACACCTCACCCATGCCCTGTCTGGTGACATGCTCCAGCCACTCCAGACCCACTTGCTCCTTAACTCAGATGATAACTTTTGCAACCAGAACCATGCTCCATGCCAGCAGAGGGGTGCAGGCCAGGCCACTCCTCTCAGCTTGCTCCCTGTCATTCCTGGCTGAACCTCAACCTCCCAGGGAGGAACCTCTAAAGGCCGTGCAGGTCATGGGTTACAGACAAGTGTTCATCCAGATGTAGTTTTAGTGGCAACAACAAGAACCACTTGAACTTGTGTGAGCAAGAGAGGCCGTTACAAAGCACACTGGCTGCTCATGGAAGCTGCAGGATGGACAGAGCCTCAACAGGGGCTTTGACACTGGACATAGCTCATCCACACACCTCAGCATTCTCTAGCTGTGACTCCCCGACTTGGCCAATCCCAACCTTGGTGTCCCTCAAATTAAGCTTGTCTGAGAGAGGGGGCTGTGTTTCCTGATGAGACCCCTCTCCTCCTCCAAGTCAATAAGGGGGAGTCCACTTTATCTGACACTCTATTAGAGGCCATAGTCATAAATTCCTGTCTTCTCTGCGATAACATGTAGATAACCACAGAAGGTATCCTCAGAGGGAGAACATTTGGGGCTATCCCTGTAGGAAGAGAGAGAAACACCAGTGAATGGGACTCAGTGAGAAAGGAGATCTCTGAGCACTAGGGGAAGGGCTGCCATGGGCTGGGTCGGGTACTGCCATATTCGTCAGTGGCACAGGCTTTGTGTTGGCTTATAGGGAGTGGCCAGGCTTCCTACTACCAATAGGCCCATCAAAAACCAAAATGACACCCATAAAATACTTTCAACTCCAACCACAAAAAGGCAGTGGGACCCAGGCCGCCAAGTAGGCCTAAGATTCTCTGTACCAATGATTACATGGTGGGGGAAAAGTGGGACAGTCGTAATGGAACAAAGTGCAGCTAATTTCTCTGCTTTGGGGATAAAGACCTCCATCACAAGGCACCCCCATATTTGTTCCAAAAACAAGTGACAGTTCCGGCGCTCCAGTCTGCCAGTCTCCACACTAATTATTTCCATGTCCAGGACACAAGCTCAAGCTGACATCCTGTCCCAGGGCTGGCCTGGGTCTGATGGATGAGCACCAATGTTGTGGGATCCCATACTGGAAGGGATGAAGTCTTTCTGGAAGGACAACTGAGTCAGGGTAGCCTGGACTGGCAGGCTAAGAGACACAGTAAAGCAGAGACCCAGAGCCCATGACAGCAATATGCTCCCTGTGGGCTAATTTTAGCAGGTAAAGCTAAGGAGGACTGAGTATCGTTTGAGAACAACAATTACGTCAGTCAATCCCCCAAAAAATTCCATGAGGAAGGTAGAAATGCTCTCCATTTTGGTGAAAAAGGAAACCAAAGATTTAAGAAACTGCCCCTTTCCATGTTCCACATTGAGTTACAGGCAGGATTTGAACCCAGGGCTTGTGAGCATTTTGGGCCCAACCTCACAAGGTTGCATTTAGATGCTTCAGAAGAAACTTCTCAACTCTGAGGTTACATGAGCCTTTGTAAGCAGGGAGAAACCTCCTCCTACTAAGACAAAGGCTGGCTGGTACTGGGAGAGTCCTCAGTGCCAAGGCACAGCATCATCAGACAACAGACCAGGGACAAGCCCCAGTGAGAGATGGCACCACGGCCCTTCGAATCTAGTGAGGTCTCTAGGCCTCAGGGTTGAATGTGGAGCTTTGTGCACCTCTGAGTTCCAGGAGTGAGCTATGTGGATGGATCACAGATTTCAATGGCAGAGAGAGAGCAGTTCTAGTCCCTGCTCAGCCTCTTTGTAGCTGGGTGACCACAAGCCAGGTTCTGAAGTTACAGACCCCATCCCTAAATTGAAGAATGTAATGGGTACTGCTAAGTGGGATGTACAAAGAAATGACTTATTCAGTTCGTGCCTCGTGCCTGGGAGCACGTGTGGAGTCCAGAGGGAAGGAATTCATGTCAGTGATCCATTTACCTATGTATCTGTTCTTCCATTTGTTGATTCTGGTGTCATCCTTAAGAAACAGATGCTAAAGCGAAGATCAGGAAGATTTCTTCATAGGCGTTCTTCTCTGAGGTTTATAACTTTAACTCTTAAATTTAGTTCTGTGACCCCTTTGGGGTTCATTTTCTGTCTCCTCTGGGGAGAGTCCCCAGACCTTCATTCATTTATAATTTTATGTATTTGTATGTGTAAGAAGGGATGTGCTTTACTCACTGTAGTACCTTAAATTTTCAGTTGTAGGGACTTGTCAATAGATCCGCAAGTATCTATAGAATAATATTTATTCTGTCCTTGAAGAAATTCACTGAGATTGTGAAGGAAGTCCAATGGGAGGTTAACTTGT
>PISX010030865.1:0-18129 GCA_004024625.1 Mellivora capensis
GGGCTCGATTCCAGGACCCTGAGATCATGACCTGAGCCGAAGGCAGAGACTTAACCCACTGAGCCACCCAGGCGCCCCTACTTTCTTGAATATTTTAAAATTATCTTTACAGGTTCTTCTTTGTTTCTTCTAGGGCCATGAATAGTTCAAGAACAAATTCATTAAAGGAATAAAGAACAGAATCTTCAATTTCCTACCTTGGTATTATGAAAACAGTTCGTAGGACAGAAGATAGTAGCAGAATTTTAATGGTCTTAAAACTATTAACCAGGTCCTGATGGTTTATTACAAAAATAAGCTTTCTAACCAAAACAAAATAACTCTCATCTTAGAGTGGTATACCTAGACAGGTTAATTTATTGAGCAATTGGGCATGATGCTGAGTACTCTCTGTGAATTACATTATTTAATCTTTACAGTCTCTCAGGGAAACACTGTTTTTATCTTGTTTTACAAATGAGGAAAATAAAGCTAAAAGTCACTCAGTAGTTAAGAAATAAAGACAGGATTAAAGCCCTGCCAATTTCCCACATGGACTTGCTTAACCACTATGCATATATACTGCCACTCCATACTCACTAATGCCTAGGATGATAGGAAAATACATTTAAAAATCAGTCTTCCTGGGGCACCTGGGTGGCTCAGCGGGTTAAGCCTCTGCCTTTGGCTCAAGTCATGATCTCAGGGTCCTGGGATGGAGCCCCACATCAGGCTCTCTGCTCAGCAGGGAGCCTGCTTCCCCTGCACCCCCACCCTCGCCTGCCTCTCTGCCTACTTGTGATCTCTTTCTGTGTCAAATAAATAAATAAAATCTTAAAAAAAAATAAAGTAAAATAAAATAAAATCAGTCTTCCTCTCCTGCCATAATCCTCATATTGTATGTCTGAGGAAAAATAGTAAAATATCAATAGGCAACAGTTTTATTTTAAATTAGAAATAGATTAAACTTGGCAAAATACAGGATTTGTACGGAAGTGATTTTTTTTTTTAAGATTTTATTTATCTATTAGACAGACAGAGATCACAAGTAGGCAGAGAGAGAGGAGGAAGCAGGCTCCTGGCTGAGCAGAGAGCCCGATGCGGAGCTCGATCCCAGGACCCTGGGATCATGACCTGAGCCAAAGGCAGAGGCCTTAACCCACTGAGCCACCCAGGCGCCCCCGGAAGTGATTTCTTTTTACCCATTATAAAAGATTCCAGGGGCGCCTGGGTGGCTCAGTGGGTTAAGCCTCTGCCTTCGGCTCAGGTGATGATCCCAGGGTCCTGAGATCGAGCCCCGCATCGGGCTCTCTGCTCCACAAGCAAGGAGCCTGCTTCTCTGTCTCTCTCTGCGCCTACTGATCTCTGTCAAATAAATAAATAAAATCTTTAAAAAAAAAAAAAAGATTCTAATTTCACAGCTGGGAGCGGTTTTTACACCTTGCCAAGCAGCCATGTAACTGATGTTGAGTCATTTCCTTGGTGAAGGAGAAACTGAAACTAAACTCCCATACATTTTAAGTCACTGTCCTATAAATATTATCAATTGGTGACTTGGTGAACAGGCAAATCCTATAAAAGACAAAAATTTAAAAAGATAACCTCAAAAATCCAAATACTTGATTTAAAATTTTTTTTTTTTAATTTATTTATTTGTCAGAGAGGGAGGGAGAGAGAGCGAGCACAGGCAGACAGAGTGGCAGGCAGAGGCAGAGGGAGAAGCAGGCTCCCTGCCGAGCAAGGAGCCCGATGTGGGACTCGATCCCAGGACTCTGGGATCATGACCTGAGCCGAAGGCAGCTGCTTAACCAACTGAGCCACCCAGGCGTCCCTGATTTAAAATATTTATACCTGCAGGGCACCTGGATGGCTCAGTCAGTTAAGTGTCTGCCTTTGGCTCAGGTCATGATCCCAGGGTCTTCGGATGAGTCCCGCCTCACGCTCTCAGCTCAGGGGCAAGTCTGCTTCTCCCTCTCCCTCTGCCCCTCCCACCCTGCCTGTGCTCTATCTCAAATAAATAAAATATTTAAAAAATAAAATGAAATAGTTATACCTCCAACGAATAAATTTCTCTGAAAATCTGTTACCTGGGAACAAGTTTTCAGATGGAACATTAAAGAAAGGTCTGCCACCAATTTCTATAAATATAAAGACAACAAGGTTCTTTTAACTTTGGACCTGACCAATCATTTCTTGAACCCTTTCTTAATAATTTATTGGTAATCAAAATCTCCATACACATTAAGCACTCTACCACAGTATTTGAGGAATTAAATCTGGTATTTTTCTATTCAGTCCATTTGTGTAAAACTATACATGCAGAATGAAAAGGTTTTAGAAATCCTTGAAGGTAAAAACTGTAAATGTGGGGTGTCTGGCTGGCTCAGTGTAAAGAGCATGCATCTTTTGATCCCAGAGTCATAGTTTGAGCCCCACGCTGGGTGTAGAGATTACTAAAAAAAAATTTTTTTTAACTACAAATATAAAAAAAAATTGAGAGCATAATATATATATAGTCTGAAGTAGAAAATATATGACATCATGACATAAACTTTCTCTTTTGACCGTGAACAAAGTTATTTCAAAATAGTAATTTGACTAGGTATTAACAAAACCATTTCAATTACAGTCTAAGCTGGGCTTAATTAGGTATTTCAGAAATGACTCCCAGGTCCATCATCCAGAAAGATGCCCCTGAAAGTGTCTGCAGGGTTATAACAAAATAGAATGATCTAAAATAATTTTTCCCATTATGCTTGGTACCAATAAGTAACAGGTTAATAGAGAGGCAGAAGCTTCCCCCAAAATATACATTAATGGTACTTAAAGTCAATATCAAAGACTAAGATCAACGGCTTTCCAAACTGAAAAACCTGATGACCACATAATCCCATCTCACAAAATGTAGAAGTCCAATTAAAGTAGCTTAACTTGCTAACTCAATATTTATGCCTAAATTTTTAGTCTGTGATTCAAGGAGTCAGGCAAGGGTTTCCTCTTTTTGCCCTGGTACACAGGAGAGGTAAGGTCTTTACCCTGATCCAACTCATGTGGTTAGCCAGAGTCAGCCATCTGCCAGAATATGGCCACAAAGTGTTTAAGCTGGTGATGGAAATGGGAGAGGGACCAAGAGCTGAATCCAAACTCTTACAGCTCCATAAGCACATACAGGCAGACATTTACACACAGACACACAAAGACAACTCCCAGGGTTCCCTGATCACATGACACTGGTCGTATTTCAATAATGTCCAAATCCTATCTTCATACCTACTTCCAATATTAATAAATAAAACCATGTAACATCAACAAAATTGTCAACAAAAGCCATAACTAAGTAATCTGGGCCCCAAAAAAGAAAAACTACATCGAAAGTACTATTTTCTAAGGCTCGGAAAAAACTAGAAAAAATTTTTTTTTAATTTATTTATTTGTCAGAGAGAGAGGGAGAGAGAGAGAGCGAGCATAGGCAGACAGAGTGGCAGGCAGAGGGAGAAGCAGGCTCCCTGCCGAGCAAGGAGCCCAATGTGGGACTGGATCCCAGGATGCTGGGATCATGACCCGAGCCGAAGGCAGCTGCTTAACCGACTGAGCCATCCAGGCGTCCCTAGAAATTTATTGATTTTAGGTGTATTCTTTTTTCCTTTTTTTTTTAAACAATTACCTTCTTCTTCTTCTTCTTTTTTTTAAAGATCTTTCTTATTTATTCCAGGGAGAAAGAAAAAGAGCTAGCATGAGCAGGGGAAGGCATGGGCAGAGAGGGAGAAAAAGAAAGAGGGAGAAACAGACTCCTTGCTTCAACAGAGAGCCCAATGCGGGGGCCGACCCCAGGACCCTGGGATCATGACCCAAGTTGAAGGCAGATGCTTAACCAACTGAGCCACCCAGGTGCCCCTTTTAGGTGTATTCTTAACAAAATAAGGAGGGCAGCAGCTTAAAATACATAGGGTTTTTTTTTTTAAACAAACCCATTTGTAACTTCTTTTTATATTTTCATTTGAGAAATCAATCTTGAGCAATGTTCCAGAAGATGTTATTCAAGATACTGAGATTTCATAGGCCTATTGGACACTATGCTCAGGATTCTTTTTTTTTTTTTTTTTAAGACTATTATTTGAGAGAGAGAGAGCACACGAGCGAGTGTGTGCAAGCTGGGGAGGAGCAGAGGGAGAGACAGAATCTCAAAAAGACTCCCCACTGAGTGAGGTGCCCAATGACGTGGGGTGGGGCTCGTGGGGCTTGATCCCAGGACCCTGGATATCACAACCTGAACTGAAATCAAGAGTTACATGTTCAGATGACTGAGCCACTCAAGTACCCCTGTGCTCCAGATTCTTGTAATCTAATGCCAGTATGTATAAAACAATTATAATAAATGTTATGTTATGACACAAAAAAGCGCTGTTATTTTTATGCACCTGAATGGAAAATTTACAAATTCTTATCTTTTATTCCACCAAATAGTATTTAAGCACAGTTTCATTAGCTTCTGAAACATAATTTGTTCTAAAAGGTAATATTTTACCTGTGTTACATAAGGTTGCAGGCAGTGGGAAAAGTGGTTTTTGTACAAACTGATGCAGAAGCTGTTTCTTAATGGTGTATGGATTCATCATAGGGCAGAATCTATATTTAAAAACAAATAAAAACGACATTTCAAGAGAGAATCTTTTAAGCTCAATTTCTACTTCATATATATAACAACAAAGCTTAATGTCATTCTCCATCCACATTATTTCCACTTCCTTAGGCAAGCAATATCTGCAAACAATTTAAAAACAATGGCTCAAGTGGAAATTTATAGCCTTGATAACCAAGTGTATACAGGATAGTGCAATATCCAGCGTTAAGAAACAGAAATGCAACTACATTTGTGATTTACAGCCTGAATTCCCAGACTCAGCTAGTTCTTTGCAGGAAGGATGCAAAGAACTACCAACTGTTATTTTTTTCTTTCTTTTTAAATTTTAAAAAACTAGGCAATAGAGCCACACAGTTCAAAATTCGAAGGGAACAAAAGTAAATACTGTGCAGTCTCCCTCCCTTTTCTGTCTCTACCACCATGTTTCCCAGGAAAGAGAGAACCAATACTACCTGTTTTGGTGTTTTTTTTTTTTTAATTAAAAAAATTTTTTTTTCTTTTTTAAAGATTTTATTTATTTATTTGTCAGAGAGACAGAGAGAGAGAGAGCGTGAGTACAGGCAGACAGAGTGGCAGGCAGAGGCAGAGGGAGAAGCAGGCTCCCCGCCGAGCAAGGAGCCCGATGTGGGACTCGATCCCAGGACGCTGGGATCATGACCTGAGCCGAAGGCAGCTGCTTAACCAACTGAGCCACCCAGGCGTCCCTAAAAAATTTTTTTTGAGAGAGAGAGAGAGCACAAGTAAGCAGTTAGAGAGAGAGAGGCAGGCTCTCCGCCAAATAGGGAGCCCAATGTGGGACTCCATTCCAGGACCTGACCTGAGCCAAAGGCAGCCGCTTAACCGACTAAACCACCCAGGCACCCCAATATTTCCTGTTTTGAAAGGTATTTTAATACTTCAAAAACTCTAATAGAAAGTGTACTATTCCCCTCCAAATTGCTTAAAAAAAAAAAAAAGCCAACAATCTATATATGCTTTTTGCCTGGAAATCTCTTAAGAGTGTTTGTAACTTTGGTTATTTCACTGTAATAGAGAAGTACTGATTGGCTATTTTTTCATGGCTTTGACAAATTAAAAATGAAGGGAGAAGGGGAAAACAAATGTTATTGGGAAAGGAAAAAAAATTCAGTAGTGAAAAAATTTAGAAATCTGATGCAAGCTACCTTAAAATCCAGGTTGCTTTTTTTTTTTTTTTTTTTTAAAGTAGGCTCCACACCCAACATGAAGCTCAATGTGGGGCTTGGAAGTCAGGACCCTGAGATCAAGACCTGAGCAAAGATCAAGAGCCAGATGCTTAACCAACTGAGCCACACAAGCATCCCAAAATCCAGTTTAAAATACATTGCTATCATTACAATTTTCATTTCACATAAGTCACTGAAGAATTTTAAATACATATGATCACTTAAAAACTTTCTCTGATTACTTTTATCTCCAAAAACACTAAGGAAAAGGAGCATCTGCATTTCTGTGACCCTCAGCAGCTAGAAGGATGACCTCAGTTCCTTGACTTTACAATGAATATTCACAGCTACCTTTAAGACTGGACCAAAGAGGGACCCAGATAATCCATGTAAAGTGCTTAAAACAGTGCCAAGCACTTGGAGCAAGAGTTCATAAATGTTAGCTACTAGTATTATTATGTGATAGGTGCCCACTAATTAATTACTGAATGAAGTTTAAGATTTAGGGTGAAAACATTTTTATCTATAGCTCACTGCCTAAATCTTGACTACACTGGAATATGGAAATACACTGGAGACCAGTATTCTTTTCCCTTCAGCCCAAGGAAGAAGCACCAGAATGGATGAATATGGTACAGAGATGGGTTTAAAGTGACAAAATAGTGAAGGTGAATTACATTATTCCAGTAAGACATCTACCCAAACCTAACAAAGGGGGCCAGGAGGTGACTAACAAAAAAACCTTCCAGCAAACTTAATGCATTTACACTTCAAGGGCATCATTAGCACTAAAACTCCTTAATATTCACTAGGTGAAACCTTGTTGGGCCCTTTTGTTCCAGAAGCAAAATCAAGGCACAGCACCTACTTAAGTCATCATTCCTTATCACCTAACCAACACTGACAGATGTCACCGGGAGGCCAGACTCAAAGACAGCTTGCACAGAACGGGGAGAAACAAGAGAACAGAGTGGGTTTAGGAGATGGGAAGGAAATCTAGGGGTCTGGATTCTCATCAGAGTTCCATCACTTAAACGTTGTGTAACCTCATACACGTCGCGTCCTCTTTCTGGGCCTACTGAGAAAATGAGGAAATGAGATGAGGTATCCACTCCCACTCTGCAGACATTCTGATTTGTGTTTAAAAAGCAGAGAGAATGCACGTTATGGAAGCGCTGGAGTGGCCACACGATTTTAAAAAACAGCTCCCCCGTGGGGTGTCTGCAGCCTGGCTTTGCGGGCTCCCGCCCGTAGGGACTCCGGCGCCGGGTTTCAGAGCCTCCGACGAGGCGCTTGCAGATCCCGCCCGAACTCTGGAGCGCCGAGCCGGCTCAAGGATAGCTGCCCTCCGCAGGGCGAAACCCCCAACGGCAGGGACGGGAGCGGACCCGAAGGCTCGGTAAGGGGCACTTCTCCCCACCCCAACGGGGCGTGTGAGGGGGCTGACCGCTCTGCTAAGCCCAGCGGTACCCCGGTGCGAAGCTCCTAGCTCGTCACCTACCGCCTACGCAGCCCCGCAGCAGCAGCCGCCGCTCCCCAACGTAGCCGGGCCGCCGCTGCCATCTTTGTCCGAGTGCGCAGCCGTGGGGGAGCGCTCCCGCTTCGCCGAGCGGCGGAAGCCCCGCGCAGGCGCAGGCCGTCCGGGAGCCGAACGGGCTCCGCGGAGAGTGTACCCTGCCGGGCGCAGGCGGCGCAGCTCGCGATGAGCCGCAGGAGCAGGCGCCCGGCGCCGGCCAACTTTGCCCACCCGCACAGTAAGCCTGCACCAGGGCGGGAGGAAGTCCCAGAGACGTTTGCGCAGGCGCCCTCGGTAAGACACGCGGGACTCGGCGCGCACGCGGAGCGCTGCATCACCTTTCCTTCTTGATGGGTGCTGTGCTTACAGGGATGAAGGCCGGCAGCTGGAATGCTGCTCCCTACCCCTAAACCAGCCACAGGGCCACATGGAGGAACCTAGCTCGCTCTCCACGTCCAGCTCAGTGGCTGCTTCCAAAGACTCCCTGGAGCATCTCCTTGGCTCTCCTTTAGCCAGCAAGATGCCTGCCCTTCTCCCGTGGGGCTGAGGTGGATCTGTCTTACCCTTCTGTTAGGCTGTGCTTGTAGACCCTGTCCTCTTGGACCAACCCCCAGGGAGGACTCACTTGCGGTGCTGCCCTTTGCTGTCTAAGCATGAGTGTTTGACTAGTTTCCAGAGCGAAGTACAAACAATTCTTCCAGAACTTTTCTCGAATATTCCTCTTTCTCTAGGACAGCGGTTCGGACTGGGGGGCAGCAACAGATGGGGATACACTGGAAACGCAAATTAGCGGGCCCCGCCGTAAACCTATTGAATCAGTCTCTGAAGATGGGGGCTAGTCATCCTTTGTTTGTTTTTAAGATTTCATTTATTTCAGAGGGAGAGCACGAGCGAGCACGAGCAGCGTGAGGGGCAGAAGGAGAACAGACCCTAATAATCCGTTTTAATGCGACCTGCAGGAAAAATGTGAGAACCACTGCTCTAGAAGGTAAGCACAGTACTGGTTTCTGGACTAGAAGCAACATACCTGTTGCAGATTGAAGACACACCCAATATAACCCTGGTGGTTTCTGTGGTGAAGAGAAGTGTCTAAAGGGGGTGAGTGCGGGCTGCAGGCCTGTGCAGGTGTGGCTTGGACACTGAGCAGACCATGGCTCCTGAGTACAGTTTACATTCTGGAGGCTCTTCCCTACAGAACCAAATGGCATAAAAAGAGTTTTAATCTTTTATTTATTTTTTAACATTTTGTTTATTTGAGAGAGGGAGAGAGGATGAAAGAGGGGAGGCTCAGAGGGAGAAGCAGACTCCCCTCTGAGCATGGAGCCTGATGTGCGACTGGATCCCTAGGACTACAGGATCATGACCCCAGTGGAAGGCAGTTGCTCAACCAACTGAGCCACCCAGGTGCTGCAGAGTTTTAATCTCTTAACACTTCTGATCTTTAGTTTTTCACCTCTTATTCCTGAAACCATACTTCTCAAATTATTTTTGAGAATAATAACATCCCAAATTATTTCCGACCTCAGGGCCTTTGCATAAATTGCTCCTCTTATGGGGAATACCTTCTCCCTCCTGCCAGCCTCTTTTTTTTTCCTCTTCCCCTCATTTTTCCTTGAATTGCTTGTATTAATTCCCCCAGGTCTGAATATAAGGTAGGGATATTCTCCTTAAATATCCTACCTTAGGGGGCCTTTTCTAACACCTCTTTTCATCCCCATCCAAACCCTCTCCTTTTCCTTCATTTTACATTGTCTCAAGTTAAAATTACGGATTTGGGTGTTAATTTTTCTAATGACCCTTTCCCCACTATATCCTAAGACTTACGAAGGGCATGTCTGTCTCTTTACTCTTGTACCCAGCAGCACCTACTGTAAAACCTGGCACATAGTAGGTGCTCAACAAGAAGTAGTTGAGTGAATGTAGTCACCTCAACCCTTCTGTCAAATCCAGGACACTTGTTCACTCTGTGTGATGACCATGTGGACAGCAGAAGGAGAGGGCCTGGCCTCACTCACCCTTTAGCTGGTGCTATGCCAAGGCAGGGTGTAGCATCTAATGGAGAGGACTATGGCCATCGGCACATGAAACTGGTGTGAAACAGCCTTCACTTTTTTCCCCAAATATACTAGAAGGAGGGTGACTTTTTTTAGGAAAGAGTAAAACTACTACTTGAGATATCTGGGTCTCTTTATGTCCCGCTCCTTCCTCTTTCTCTCTCTGTCTCTATACCACGCATGTACACACAGACACACACACACACACACACACACACACACATTCATTCACCATGATAACTGATAGACAACTGACATTTTCCCCAGTACTATTTCAATAAGATGTTGGCTCTGTTTTAATTCTTGGCTAAGAAGTTTACCAGACCGGGGCACCTGGGTGACTCAGTAGGTTAAGCCGCTGCCTTTGGCTCGGGTCATGATCTTGGGGTCCTGGGATCGAGTCCCGCATCGGGCTCTCTGCTCAGCAGGGAGCCTGCTTCCTCCTCTCTCTCTGCCTGCCTCTCTGTCTACTGTGATCTCTCTCTGTCAAATAAATAAATAAAATGAAAAAAAAAAAAAAAAGATTACCAGACCATGTGACATGAACCAAAAAACCATTTATTTACTCATTTACCACTTACTCAATAACTATTTTTTAAGCATGAAATCTTTCCATTTGCAAGACACAGATGGAGCTAGAGAGTATAATGGTTAGTGAAATAAGTCAGAGAAAGACAAATACCACATGATTTCACTCATATGTGGAATTTAAGAAACATAACAAGCACAGATCAAAAATAAGAGAAATCAGAAAGTAGATGCTTAATTATAGAGAACTGATGGTTACCAGAGGGGAGGTGGGTGGGGGATGGGTGAAAGAGGTGATGGGGATTCAGGAAATGCACTTGTCATGATGAGCCCTGAGTGAGGTATGGAAGTGTTGAATCACTGTATTGTACACCCAAAACTAATATAATACTGTATGCTAACTAACTGGAATTAAAATAAAAATCATTTAAAAATGATTTTAAGATAACTTTTTAAATTAGTTAATTTCAACATTCATGTGTAATTAACATACAGTGTTACATTGGTTTCAGGTGTACGATGTCAGGATTCAGCAGTTCTGCACATTACCCAGCCCTCCCCAAGATGAGTGTGCTCTTAATCCCCTTCACCTGTTTTATCCATCTCCTCATCTACCTCACCTCTGGCAACCACTACTTTGTTCTCTATAATCAGGAGTCTGTTTTTCTGTTTGTCTCTTTTTGCCTTGTTCATTTGTTTTCTTTCAATAACTGTTGAGTGCTTTCTGGATAGCACGGTGCCAGGCACTCGCTTTGTCTTAGGCATTGAGGCAGACGATGCTGGTTACCTTCCAGTGTTCACTTTGTCCTTCTTTACTAGTCAACACTGACCTTGCTTAGGTGGCAGTGTGTTCAGTCTAAGAAGAAGAAGAAGAATTCTCCTAGCCTCTCGTGCAACTACAGCTTGTCGTGTGGCACAGTTCCATCCAATAAGACAAATGTGGAAGATGGTCAGAACTGTCTGAGAAGGTTTTGCTTTCCTGCCCTCTGCGCAGGTCCTTCTTCCTGCTTGTGTCAGGGCAGGAATGCTGGAGTCAAGGCGGCCATGCTTCAACCATGACATCCCTGAGGCAATGAGCCAACAACCACCAGCAGCCACCCTCTTCCAGACTGCTTAGAGCATGAGAAAAAAATCAGCCACAGTTTTGCTGATGCTGCAGGTTAACCAGGTTTCCCGTTACTCAAGAATGATCAAATCCCTGGTTTGAGGATATAAACATGAACAAAACAATTCGTAGTTTCAACGAGCTCCTAGAGGAGAGACATTGGAAATCAACGCAGGCAACCCCAGGGGACAACATGCTCCACAGGGCCCACTGGTGGCAGGTGGGAGAAGTGAATGAGGACTTAGAGGTAAGAGGAGAGCCCAAGGAAGGGTTCACATAAGAGGAAAGTCTTGTGTTGTGTGTTTAAAGAAAAAGAAGTGTTAGGATGTTCCAGCAGTGGCTGGCAGCGCCGTGCAGAACCAGCCCACTAGCTCCAACTGGTTCGGCTGCTCACTCGGTAGCCTCGCTGCATGTGAACTGCAGAGAGGCACGCAAGTTTATCTTTTTTATTTTGTTCCCAGTGCCTGGCATTTAGGAGAGGCTCAAAATACACTTGCTGAATTGAGACCTCTCTGAAGTCCCATAGAACCAGGCACCTTCTACCATATTTTATTTCATGGTTATGCTAATAATTTATAGCCATTTACCCCCTCTAGAAAGCATACGGCACAAGGGGGTCTCCATTGGTAGCTGAGGTAGCTCGAATGCCTAAAACAGTGCCTGGCACACAGTAGGTACTCAATAAATACTTGTTGAATGAACCCCAAGTTTTCTCATCTATAAAATGTAGATAACTATAGCTATCAAAAAGGATTGAGTGGATAAAAGAATGCATTTCAAATGTCTTGCCCTGGACTTAACACATGGGTAGCTGTAACGATGCTTTTGTCTTCTCCTGTAAAACTTGGAGACCCATTCCTAACACAGCTACAAGCAGCAACACCAGAGGTCAGCAGACTAGTCTGTTCTTAGAACTGAGACTGATCTGAGCATTTCTGGGGACCAGTGTGGCAGTTCCAGCAGGGAAATGTTCGCCTGAAGTACTGAAAAGTCTGCCAGGAGAGAACTGGTCCCAGGAAATAATTTCTCTTGGGGGGAAAAGTCAGTATTCACGAACTTGATTCAAAATCAGTGAGCCCTGCTGCTCAGACTGTCTTTGGCCCAATACCCATAGATTCTGCTTGAGGTTCGGGAAGGGTGACCCACAAAGTAAGAGGGCTGTTTTGTTAAAATATCCCAGACTTTGTGAGCCCTGGGTTCTGCTGCCTCATTAGCAAACTGCAGCAGCTGCTGTCTGGACAGGAGAAGTGGGAGGATGTGACACCATGGGTGCCTTGGCCTTCTGGGGCTGATCTGGCAGCAAGTGGCAGAGCAGTTGAAGTAAATACATAAATGATAGTGGAACAGACTCTTGTTCCAAGCACATGCGATGCCAGGAATAGCTGGGAAGAGATGTAGGTCACTGGAGTCTCTACAGAGAAGGTGAGGACAAGGAAACATTGTATTGTGACCCTGTTTTTCCCAAGAGATTGGTTATGGTCTCAAGAAATATTAAACAGGTGACAATAGAGATCATGCCTTCTAGTTACCTAGTTACAACTCTCTCCACACTCTGGTTTGTTGCTTAAGAAAAAAAAAATCTGTTCCTTTCTCTTAAAATTTTTAGAATAAACATTTTTTTTTAAAGAGTTATTTATTTATTTGACAGAGATCACAAGTAGGCAGAGAGAGAGGAAGGGAAGCAGGCTCCCTGCCAAGCAGCGAGCCGTATGCGGGGCTTGATCCCAGGACCCCGGGACCATGACCTGAGCCAAAGGCAGAGGCCTTAGCCCACTGAGCCACCCAGGCACCCCTAGAATAAACATTTTAAACACAAAAGTCACTGGGTGCCTGGGTGGCCCAGTTGGTTAGGCATCCAACTCTTGGTTTTGGCTCAGGTCGTGATCTCAGGATCATGAGATGAAGCCCTGTATAGGGCTCCATGCTGAATGTGGAGTTTGCTTAAGACTCTGGCTCCCTTTCTCTCTGCCCCTCCCCTCTGTGCTCCCTCTCTCACTTGCTCTTTTAAATAAATAAATAAATAAATCTTCTAAAAATAAAAACAAAAGGTCCTACTTTATTATTTCCCCAAATCACCCTGGAAGCCTTAGAACTCCTCTGCTATTTTATGCTCAAAGGCTTATGCCAACAACCACCAAAACCTTGGCTTCCTTCATCACACTGCACAGGTCTGCTTTGGCCTCCAAAGCCAGGAAAGAGTCCTTAGATTTGAGCTCATTTGGGTTTGTTGTGTATACGGAGTCATAGGAACATTGCCCCTGGCCATGCAGGTTGTGCTCTCCATGACCCTAACCCCTGTCATACCCCAGGCTGTGGTGTGGATCATGAGCCCTGAGGTTGTACTGCATCAGAGTCCGGGGTCACAGTGTATGGTCTGCGACTTTTGTGGTTTTCGTGTTTTGGATAAAGCTTCAAAGCCAAAGACATTGGGTGATAAGGACTCCAACATTTCAAAGTGATTTGAGACAACCCTGTAAGCTTCCTAAAAGATGTAGGAAAATGGTGACCACCTCCTCAGCCCCTCCTGGCTATATAAGATGGGCCAGCTGAAAATTCTGTGCGAAGGCCCCAAGGTGCCTGCTACAAGAGAATTGTGCTGTCGCATTCACCGGGTGCAGGCTTCCTGAGCCATAGGAACTCTGGGTCTGCCTCCCCAGGTCCCGGGGTAAAATATGGGAAGGGAGTCCTTGGAGTATCCCCAGGAGTTTGGGGGTAAAGCATAAAGATAGGAGGCTAACCAAAGCACCCCACAATGGCAAAGCAAAGAGGGAAGGAATAGGGGACCAGCTTGCACTCATGGCATTTGGAGGGACAAGGATGCAAGACTTTCCCATGCAACAAGGAGATGCTGCAGAAGCGAGCCAGGCTGAACTGTGCTGGAGGGCTCCTGCTCACCAGGGTCCCCAGGAGGGCAAGGGGCTCCAGCTTGCCGAGTGGGGTATACCACCAGCTGCAGAAGGGGAGAGGGGCGGGTTCCACAGGGAACCCCAGCCAAGGAAAAGGACCGCTATATGCACCCTGATCCCAGTGCCCCTATACTGCCCCAAACTGCATTAGGCAGGTGTAGAAGGAAGCTGGTCCCAGAGCCCAACCTAGGGAAAGGAGGGAAGCTCTGAGGCTGATGTGAGATGGAAGCTGTGAAGACTTAGAATTTTTTTTTAATACTTGAGAGTACTTGGGAAAGGAACTAGAAAGCCGTGGGATCTGCAGGAATTTCATTAAGGATCGCATTTAAGCCCTTTCCTGAACTGACCTATCTTACTGAACTTAGTCTATTTAAAATACTGGTTGCAAATATTTTAATAATTCCCTTTATTAGCTACTCCAAACTTAACGCCTTGCACCTTCATTCGTAGTAGATTTTACTTTGCAGAGGAAAAGAGGACTTGGGGGTGGTAGGGGCAGCAGTGGGCTTTCTAACTGGTCAGAACCCTGCCCAGACTCACACATTCACCTCTTCCTGCTGAAGGTATCCACAATATATTGCTGAAGAGCTTCGCTTTGTTTTCTTTTTTTCTTTTTTTCTTTTTTTTGAACTGCCCTTAACTACCTGAAAGCAGAGCTTCCCAAAGAATCCATTAGTTATAAATCGGTCCCGTCTCCAGGAATTTAGCAACCACAAAAGATAGACTCCCGTCACTGGAGAGGAGAATTTGGCTCAGGAATAAGCAATCACCTAAACAGACATTTTCACAAAATTGCCATTTATCTTTTCCTAAAAGTCATTTGTTTTCTTAGGGTGCCCTTCTCTCCACCCCCTTCTCTTATTAAGATGGTATATAAACCCAAATTCTGCCTCCTTGAGTCATATTTTTCTGTGAATTCCTGCGCGAGTATGTGAATAAAAATCTTTTTTGCTAATCTGTCTTTTTGGCAGTTTAATTTGTAGGCCCCCATGAAAAGAATTGGAGAGGGTAGAGGAAAAGTTTTTCCCCCTTGACACTGCATTAATCTTACTGCCTTTTTCGATAGCAGGAGAAGAGGCATTTTCCTTACTCAAAGCCAGTAACTTCACCTGTGTTCAGGATCCACCCCACTCCTTACTCCCCCTGCCATTCCTTAGGGACTTTGGCCAACTTACTATTTTTTAAGTAAACGTTTTATTCTAAAGTACTATTGGGTTTACAGGAAAGTTACAAGGACAGTACAGACTGTTTCTATGTATCCCTTAACCAGTGTCCCCTGCTATGGATGGCATCTTAACATCACCATTAGACCTTTGCCAAAACTAAGGAACCAGCACTACTATTTACTATAGCTTAGGAACCAACATCAACCAAACTCTACAGTTTATTTGGATTTCCCTACTTTTTCTCTAATGCTCTTTTTCTTTTTTTTTTTTAAGATTTTTTTTTTTTTGACAGAGAGAGCACAACCAGGGGGAGTAGCAAGCAGAAGGAGAGGGAGAAGCAGGCTCCCTGCAGAGCAGGGGAAGCCCGCCCGATATGGGACTCAATCCCAGGACTCCGGGATCGTGACCTGAGCCCAAGGCAGTGGCTTAACCAACTGAGCCACCCAGGCACCCTCTAATGCTCTTTTCTGCACCAGGATCCTATCCGGATATATTACACTTATTTGTCATATCTCGTAGCATCTTCCGACCTTTACCAGTTTCTCAGACATTCCTTGTTTTTGATGACTTCAACAGTGTTGAAGAGTGCTGGTCAAGTATTTTGTAGACTGTCCCTCAATTGGGATTTATATGATGTTATTTTCTTGGTTAGTCTGGGGTTAATGGGTTTTGGAGAGGAGGACCACGGAGGTGAAGTACCCTTCTCATCACATCATATTAAGGGTACATATTATCGACATACCACAGTTGATGTTAACCTGACCATCTGGCTGAGGTGGTGGTGGTTGGGTTTTTCCACTGTAAAGTTACTCTTTCCATTTCCCCATTCCAGACACCATTTTTTGGAAGCAAAGCCAACATTCAAAGTATGTGGAATGAAGCTCTACTTTGGAGGCAGGAGGGTCTACATAAGTTAGTTGAAATTCTTCTATGTGAGAGATAGGTCTCATCTTCCCTATTTATTTTTTCAATCACTTATATCAGTATGGGTGGTGAATATTTACTTTATATTTTGTTATAATCTAGTTTTATGTTATTTATTTTTTTGATCCCATTGTTCCAGCTTTGACTCTTGGCAGTTCTTTCAGGCTGGTGCCTGTGTCCTTGTGGTAGTTTTGTTGGGTCCGTTATCAAAGGAACAAGACTGAGACAAAGTGAAAGTTATGCAAAGCCTTATTCTATGCCAAGCATTGGAAGTTAGACTGACCGGCCAGGGCCACCTCCGAAGAGAGCGATGACCCCTTGGTCTTACAGGCTAGTTTTATAGGGCACAACCGCAGACCTCTACAAATGTGGCTTTGGCTGATTGGATGTTTCCACCTGTCTGGCCTTGTTTTAGGTGTGTGTTTTAGCAACAGTTACCTGGAACTGATTTCAGTAACTGCTGAGGCATTTATTAAACAACAAAATGTCTACCTAGGCAACATGGAGTCACTATGGCTAAGTAGGCCCGGGCAGGCCCTAGGGGTTTAACAGGTTTTAATGTGAATTGGCCCCAACAGTTTCTTTTGTATTTTTGTTGTTGTTGTTTAGCACTTCTTTGCTTTATAGCCGTACAAGATACCCCTAATTCACCTTGTGTATTTCCTGCCGTCAGCCATTTCTCCATGGAGCCCTGGTTCCTTTCATTCAGAAACCAAGATCTGGGTGTAGGCATGCTTGTTATCCGTTTACTTCTCTCTTTCTTATTCATCTTCGTCTGCTCCCTCTCTACAGGTTGTTTCTCCTTAGCTGCTAAGGTAGGACCGTATTCAAGTGCTTCCCTCATTCATCCTTCCCCATCCATGTCCCCCACTGGCAAGCTCCCTAGTTCTCTCTTCATTTCCATTCAAGCTCATGGCATGGTCACATTTTCTATGAATTTGAAAATGTAACACAAGAGGTTAATAAAGTGTCAACTCCTGTGCAAAATATGAAATACATGCAAATATGAAAAATGGTCAGGTACGGCACTTCAGAGCTGGCAGTCTGAGGGAACTGTGCCATCACCACAGGAGTGGGCCGAACAGACATCGCCGACGCTGACGGAGCACCCAACGTGGGCGGCTCTCCCAAGTCCAACTCCTGACAGTCTGTGATGTGGGCATTTGCTGTCCTCCCTGTTTTACAGGTGAAGAAACAGATGCAGAAGCTCAGTGATTTATTCAAGGTGACACAGCTAGGAAGTGAAAGACAAGGGACGTAAGCCTCAGCAGTTGGAACCCATGTTCTTCACTTCCACTTCTCCACACAGGGCACCCATTCCCCTTTGTCAGTAAGAACACCGCTGTTGTTAACTTGTGTCAGAAGTTTGGAGAGTAACTTTCATGACTGGTTTCCTATTGCTGCTATGACGAATTCTCACAAACATGGTGGCTTAACACAGCAAACTTACTCTCTTACGGTCCGGAGGTCTGATATAGTCTGGTACAGGTGCAGGAAGTCTGGAGTTCATTTTCACTGGACTAAAGTCAGGTTGTCAGCAGGACGGGTTCCTTTTAGAGGCTCTGAGGGGGGAGTCTGTTTCCTTGTCTTTTTCACCTTCTAGTGGCTCCCTGTATTCTTCAGCTTCCTCCATCTTCAAAGTGACACCCCAGCCGTTGTGTCTGTCACCACACCACACTGCTGCCTTCTCTGACTCCTGCTGCATCTCTCTAACTGGACGCTGTGATAATGTTGGGCCCACCTGGAAAATCCTGAATAGTCTTCCCATTTCAAGATCCTTAATTTTCTCACACGTGCTAAATCCCTTTTGCTAGATAAGGCGTCCTTCACAGGTTCTGGGCATTTTGACATGGATAATGTCAGAGGCACTACTCAGCCCATCACAGTGACTACTGGTTGTTTTTTTGTTTTGTTTTGTTTTGATGTCACTGATAGAATAATGTAATTTTCTTTTCCCAGCCTACAAATGTCATCTAAACATTTGTTCAATGATGTTACTAGTATGAGAACTGGAGGAAAAAAACACATTCAAATCAGTAATATTGGAATGCAAGTTTCATGTAATAAGGTATGGAAAAGGCTGTTAGATTGAGAAAGATAAATCTTTTAAGAAATAAAACCAACA
>PISX010030866.1:0-18154 GCA_004024625.1 Mellivora capensis
GGTGTGTTTCACTGGCCCGAGGGTTAGGGGACGGTGGGATCCCAGCGCAGACTGCGTAGTTTCCTGTCACCCGGGGCTGGGACATGATTCATGTACCCCGGTGGGACGCCCCAGTGCCAATTCCAGGCCCTCACTCCCGTCCCGGTGTGCTGGGGCTCGCAGTCCTCAGCAGCAGAGCACGGTGACCCTCGGTGGGAGTCAGGGAGTCGACTGTGTCTTGCCACTTCCATGGGTTACAGACCCGGGCTCCTATGGGGGGGTCCCATCTGGCTTACAGGCCCGGGGCCCCACGGGCTGAGCGTTCAGACGCATCCAAGCCCGGGCAGTACTGCGGTCACCTGGCCAAGGTGGCTGGAGCTGCTCGTGATCGGGTCTGCTGCCTTGTGTCCACGGTTCCTGTCTCCATCCTGCTGCCGTGGGTTGGCGAGCTGGATGCTGAACACACCCACGTCCCTCCCCTCCCTCACCCAGGATGATCTTTGGGGTGTGCACCCCCGCTCACGGTGTGTGAAGGGGGGTCCCCTGTGGTCCTCAGCTATCCCAGCGGTGGCTGCCTGGCTTGCACGGTCACAGGGATCGCTTGGGTTGGGCCGGCTGCAGGGTCCACGCAAACCAAGGCCCACTTAGAGCCCTGACCCGGAGGGAGGGGCGGGGAGAATCCATGTTTCGATCCCACCCTGGGTGGGAACCTCATGGAGGGGCCCGGATTCCCTTGGCTCTGGCTTGGGGCCTGTTGAGAACACACAGGACGTGGTGATACTGCCCTGGTCCGGTCACTGTGCTTGTACCCAGGCTCTAGGCCACCCCATCCAGCCACCGAGGTGGCCTCTCTGTGTGCCCGATCTGCTGTCCCCCTGAAGAGTGCACAGCCAGGGCTGAGCCTCAGCGGGGCGCCTGCCACCTAATGGCCAGGGCATGTCCCAGCCTCTCGAGCCGGGATATGACAACCACCGACAACCTCCCACGGTGCCTGCCCACAGACTGAAATGTCCTTGCACGTGTCTTGGCCCCACGAGGGCTTATCAGTGATGATTCTCCCCTCGGCTTCCCGTTGTATACACCGCAGGGCTTTTCCCTCTAGCGCAGGGGGCACCGGCCAGGGACATGAGTGACCAGCGCCCCAGCAGCCCCGGGTCTAGCCCGGGCTGAGCGGACCATGGTGACCTGTTCCTGTTTCCATCTAGATGGGGCCCTTCCTGGTGAGCGGTGACTGCTGTCCCGGTGCTGGCTGGCACGGACTACACCATTTACAGGCACCAGGCAGGGTGCCCCCGCGCCCCGTCCACAGGCTGCAGGGTTGTCCCCAGAGAGCGTTTCGGACCCTTCTCAGGGTCTCCAGGCTCCATTGGGCCCAGCAGCGCCCATGTTTCCCGAGACGGTGGCTGGGGACAGGGTGCCCCTCTGCTGCCTGTGAGTCTTGTCCCCACAGGGGTCCCAGGCCTGGCGCAGGCGGGTCGGGGGGCACACGGTCGCCCCACGCGCTGACGGGCCGGGCAGTTCTCACTCCGCAGCGGTGCCTGAGCAAGAGTCCTGCTTGGAGGAGCCCAATCTGCCCGGCTGGGAGCGGCGCATCAGGGGAGGGCGGCCGGCTTCCCGCTCCCTGCAGGTCTGAGACCGAAGTCCAGAAGGACTCTCTGCTTTTCCCATTTCTGCCTCGTGGCCTGCCCGTGTCATCGGGAGTCACGGCCACGCCCAGCCCCGACACGACCCTGTGTGGGGGACGCCCAAAGCAATGACAGCCGGACCAGCAGTCTTCTCAAAGGGGCTGCCCAACCCGCAGGCCCACACGCGCCGTTTCTCTCCTGGGGGCTTGAGGGACCGAGCACTGTGCCAGTGAGGAACAAAAGTCCGCCAAGGTCCCCACATCCCTAGGGCGCCCCAGGCCCTGCCCACGCCCCACCCCTCCTCGGTCACACCCTTCAGGACAGCAAAGGCTCACGTGACCAGGCCGCTCCAGCAGCTGCGGCCACGTGGGTGCTCGCGGGGCCCCTGCCCGTCCTCTCCCCTGCAGAGGCCCCGCAAGGCTCCCAGGCTGTCCTGCAGCCGAGGAGGCCGGGACTCTCGTCATGGTGACGGGCAGGACACAGGGGCAGGTCTCGGGCTGACAGGGTGTGACTGGGCCGTCGCCTGGGGAAGCCCTCGAAAGGTCCATGGGTGTCCCCCCCCCACATAAAGCAGAAGGGGCCGCGTGACTCCACAGCACAGTACGCTGCTCAGACCCAGGGCAAGGTGTGCAAGATGGCGGCGCTGTGGGCCAGAGCCTTGCGGCGAGGTCAAGGCCTTGTTCACCAACCTCTGCCCCGAGCCCACCAGCTTCCTCGCGGCCACACTGGGCTCCAGAAACTACCGCGGGCAGGGCCTTTGGAAGCTGCTCGACGCAGTCCGGGGATGGCTTCCCCCGTCTCCCCGGGACCCCCAGGCGACTTCTGCTGAGGGACGGGTCCCATGTCCCCTCCGTCACGGATCTGATCAGGGTACCTTGGAGGTGGGAGCCGCACACGGGTTTGCAGAGTTTGCCCCCGGGCGAGATCATTGCCCACAAGGTCTCTGGTCTCAGAAGAACCCGCGTCCTCAGGGTGGAGACGGTGGGGACGGCCACATCGCAGCGTCAGAGGACCTTCCCGACAGTAACCGCTTGCCCTCCGTCGCCGTCTGTGGCACTGAGGGGTCAGGAGACGAGTGCCGCCATCATTCAGCCTCAGTGAGCACCGGAGCGGCCCCCACTGCTGACTTCTGGGGGTCCGGTGAACAGTGAGCGAGCCCACCTCTCACGGCCCCTGTGGCTCTCACCCGGAGGCAGTCTTGGGCTGCGTCCCGCACGAGGGAAGGGAGGCTCCCGCCCTGCATAGCCCTGCATCCCTGAGGCCTTCTGCATCCCTGAGGAGGCGAGGCATCAGGATGGCAGGGGCAGGTGGGGCAAATCTAAACTGTATGGTTTTTAAGCGTTTCCACAGGCTGACCAGCCGTGTCGAGTGTCCGTCTGTCCATCCTGCAGGGCAGGGTCCCTGAAGTGATGCGGTCAAGCCACGCTCACCTCCAGGATTCTCTACCAGGTGCTTACAACCACCTGGGACAGACTTCCGGCATTGGAGCCTCTCCCATGTCCAGCCGTCACCGCGGCGTGTACCCCTTCCCGGGACTCGTCTGTCCCTCTAGGTGGGCAGCGCGTCGCCCACTGCGCTCACTGTCTTGTGCCACCGCTGGCACGGCGTGGATGTCCGCATCCCCGGCAGGTCCCGCAGCTGGACGGGGCCATGTGCGCTCTCATTCCTGCGGCAAGCGCCGCCCCGTCAGGCCCGGCAGAGACCGGAGTGCAGGACGTCTGTGTCCCTCCCACTCCTGCAGAGTTGGCTGGACCTCCTCTGTAGTGTCCAGCATCCAGCTGCCCGCGGACGTCCTCCTGCAGGCCAGGGCGATGCCGCCCAGAAGGGACTGAGTCCCTCGGTCCCCAGCACCACGCAGGGAGCGGCCAGGACGGGTGCCGGTGCTCATTCTCCGCACCTCCTGGCCGGTCGGGGAAACACCCCGCGCCCTCCCCATGTCCCGCAGCTGCCCACGCTGAACCTGGACGTCCCGGCCTGTCGCTGGAGCGCAGCAGCTGTCCTGGCGAGCTGGAGGGCAGTGTGCTCCGTCCTCACGCCTGCCCTGGGGGGTGGTTCCTGTCGTGCGTCCTCTGGGTCCTGTGCTCAGATCGGACAGCGTCGGGCCGCACTGCAAGCCGCAGTCCTTTTATTTTCCTGATTTTGGTTTATTTCGGTCCCCCATGGTGTTATTTCTGACGGGGGCTGTGGTTTCCCCAGGCGTGCGTGTGTGCGGATCGTCACTGATGGTGAGTTGACACGTGTCCGTGGCATCAGATGGTGGCGTCAGGGGCGCCCGCTGGACTGTGGTGCACGTCTGCCCATCCTTTCGGTGCCCGTGTGGAGGGATGTTGCCGCCGCCCGGCGGGTTGGCCCAGCTCAGATATCCGGACGGTTAGTAAGCAGCCTAGACGGTGCTGGACCCCGCGCCTCCCCGGTCCCCCAGAGGCAGGTGGGCTGTGGGGGAGGGGAAGCTGCGTGTTCCTGCTCCGTCCGCAGCCCGGCCGTGTGTGGCTTCCCCATGAGGTGGGTGTGCTGCCCTGATTTGGCAGGGTTGGGGCGCCGCAGCAAACCAGCCAGATTTCCGAGCTCTGAGGGCCGGTGGGGGGGATCCCTTTCTGGCTCGGGAGGGGAAGCCGGTCCCTGGCCCTGTGTCCTCAGCGCATACGGTCCACGCGCTCCTAGAGGCAGGGGCCCCCATGGCCTGTGGGTGTAACTTGGGCGCGTCTGTGAGCTTCGACCTCGTCTGGGGTGTTCATTAGCGACCTCCGAGCTTTAACTCTGTTCTCACGTGTCTTTATCTGAGAGCAGAGGTGTTTGCTGGGGGACCCACGTCCCCATTCTCTCCCCACGTTCTCCTGCCGGGCCTCCCACGTGACTTGTGGGAGTCGCCCTCCTGAGGCGCAGGGACATGGGTAATGAAGGTGGGGCTGTCACTCTGAGCCACATTCTGCCGCACGTCCTTCCTCAGGTTGTGCGGCCATCCCCCCGCTGTGCCCCATCGCAAGGGGCTGTGTCACCAGTTCTTGCCCGTGAGTCTGAGCACAGACATAGCCCGCTCTGGGTTCCTGTAGCGGACTCTGCCCATGCCCATTCTGTGGCCAGTGCTGCTGCTCGTGATTCCAAGGCTGTCAGGCTGAGACCGCCACCGGTTCTCAGGGCCGCGGCCAGGCTCCCACTGTGGTGGTGTCCCGGGGGCCAGTATGTCTGGGATGCATGCGCTGTGGTCTGTGCGCTGGGGCAGTCCCCGGACGGACTGCTCGAGCATGGACAGGCCCCTGCGGGCGACTTGCCGCACCCCACTCTCGGCACAGCGGGGACTCCCCCCGTGGATGCAGAGGGCCGACCCCCCATCTCTGTGTCCTGCTTGGACACGTGCCATTTCCTGGCGAGGGCTTCTGAGGGTAGGTCGTTCCCCTCTGTCTGTCAGGGCTCTGCCCTGCTCGCTCCAGACGGGCCCCTGGAGTGCACGATCCGGGGCTGATTTTCCGCCCATGGCCCCGCTGTCTGTAGGGCCTCAGAGCGCCCAGCCGAGCCTTCCGGGCAGTTGGGATCTGTTCTTAGACACGGGACCGTCTCGGTCCAAAGCCCACTCAGGCGAAACGTGGGCCCTGCGGTGATTTTAGTCCCCGGTGACCCTGTCGCAAACCCTTGTGAGTGAGGACGCTCTCGTGCGAGTTCGGAGCCCGCGGTCGCCAGTGCCCACGGACCGCAGGTTCTGACGCCGTTTTCCCGAGAGGTCAGGGCTGTGCCTTGACGCTCCGTCCTCGTGGGGTCCCCGCTCTTCCTCGTCATTCCACAGACGTGTGTTCCTGGGATCCCACGTGTGGTTGTGCAGTGTCCCGTCAGTCCCCCGGGTTTCCAACGTTCTTCCTCTGTGGTCGGGGTTGCTGCGCAAGCTCCGGGGTCCAGGAGGCCGGTGGTGTTTCCTGCCTTCAGACTGTGAGGGAACCTGGACTGGATCCTGACAGAAGAACCAAGCGGCCCTCGGAAGCCTTGGAGGATCTGTTTCACGCCGGGGGTCAGAGGAGAGTGATCTCCCGAAGTCTGAGCCCCGAGCACAAAGGGGGGAGTTTATACACTTCTAATTCCGAATCTGCCACGTTTGTGTCCAAGGCCAGTGGGGCAGGAGGGAAGACCCGGAATGGCCCTAAAGCGGGACTCGATCCCCTGCCGACACCATAGAAAACAGATTTTCCTTATCGTTCCCCCCTTTGATGCCCCTTTAAACACCTGGTTTAGAGGGCATTGTCTTTGTTTTCTGGCAGTGGCGGTGAGTAAGGAGCAGCTAGAGTCTGATCTTGGCGATTGGAGTGGCGATGAACCTCGTGATGGCATTAAGACCACAGGGACCAAATGCTAATGTGAGGAGGAGTAAGGAGGGGGCTGCTGAGCGGGGCAAGCCAGGGGGCTGTTGTGAGAGGGGGTCCCATGAGGTCACCTGCGGGACCGCCTCCCTCCGGCGATGTACTCATTGCTGTGGGTCATGGTGTCTGGGACCACCCCCGACCCACTAGCATAGAGACTCCTGTAAGAAGAGGCCCGCACCTGTGTTGGAGGACGGCCGAGGCCAGCGAACCGAGCTGGCGCTACAGGGCGAGGGCTGCCTGCATGAGGGCAGGGAAACCCGCCGAGCGTTGCTGAGTTAGCCCCTGGCTCCGAGCCTGTGACCTCCCCATGCTTCTGGCACTGAGGGCAGCTCCCAACGCGGCCAGCAGGCTCATGAGCGGGAATGTCCACAAGGGAGTGTCGGGGAGGCTAGAGGGTCCCCAGCCAAGTGGAGTGTCGCTCCTGGGGAGGACTGAGTGATCAGGGAAGAGACTGACAAGCGGGCAGGACGGGTCGTGCAGGGTGTCTGTCCCCCTCCCGGGTCGGGCAAGCTACAGGCAGTGAGGAGGAACGACGCACCAGGTAGCAGAAGACCAGGACCGGCCGAGGTCGGGAAACCATAGTGAAATGTGCTTAGGTGTGGACAGCGGGGACCAACGAAAGCGGTGTCCACGGCCTTGGTCAGAGGGCACTGTTGGGGCTCAGCCGACAGCAGATGAAACCTGCCCACAAGCAGGGGCAGTAGAACGCCCTGGGGTCACCCAATAAATGACAGCAATGGCAAGTCTCTGGGGAAAGTCCCGCCGAAGGGGCAGCAGCGTAGGGTCCAACCCCTGGGAGGAGGGACGCCACGCTGGCGAGAGCTCTGGACCACGGCACGCAGGTGTCCATCCGTCGGTGGGGGGTCGTCGGAGGCAAAGCCAGAGCGGCCTGTGGGGTTAGGCTGGACGTTCCCTGGTGTGGCTTCTTGTCTGGGTGACGGGCCGAGTTCATTCTGGAGTGTTGGACCCACGGGGTGACACCAGAGGCCCAGGGCAGGACGGGTGGTTAGAACAACACTATGCGGTCCTGTCCACTGTGGTCTGAGGGGGCCTCTTTTCCAATCTTTTTTTTTTAGATTTTATTTATTTATTTGACAGACAGAGATCACAGGTAGGCAGAGAGGCAGGCAGAGAGGGGGAAGCAGGTTCCCTGCTGAGCAGAGAACCCGATTCGGGGCTCGATCCCAGGACCCTGGGACCATGACCCAAGCTGAAGGCAGAGGCTTAACCCACTGAGCCACCCGGGTGCCCCTCTTTTCCAGTCTCTCCATATACTGTTTGAAAGGGGAGAGATCTAGCATCCCGGGGGTGCAGCGGGCCTGCAGGAGGGCCAGGGGTGGCTGATCTGGCTGTGGGAGGTTGGTCTCCCGACACAGCTTTGCCAGGGTCCACTTGAGGGGGCGACTCCTTCTCTCTGCATTCCCTGAGCATCGGGGCCCGTGGGCGGTGGGGCCGCCAGGTGATGCCGGGAGACTCAGTCACGACGGCACAGTGTCTGCTGCGAGTGCGGCCCATGGTCACTACGGATGGTCAGTGGCAGGCTGACCCCGCCACGGCCTCCCACGAGAGAACGTTGGCTACTTCCCAGCTTCGCCGTCCTGGTCGGGAAGGCCCGGACCCACCCAGAGGATGTGCACATTGTCCCCAGGAGCCATCGGAGCCCTGGCTCGGCGGCACGTCTGTGTCTGTTTCTAGACTTTCGAGGGGGCTCCTCCCCTCAGGACACGTGGCGGGGCCGCGACGGACCGAGCGGCCCTCAGCACCCGTGTTTGCTCGCTGGCAGCCCGGCGCGGTGCTGGCGGCTGCGGGCGCGCTCCTGGAGGAGGCTCTGCTGCCGTCCCCCGCTGGGTGGGCTGGTGGTATTCCTTGACTAGACGTCCTCCTGCTGCCGCTGGGACGGAGACGCCCATCTGGTGTCGTCCGTCATCCCCGAAGAGCTAGGGAGGCCCCTCAGCATGGCCCAGTCTCTTTCCTTCTCGGTGCAGCTGGCCGGAGGGACTTCCTCCGGGGCGGTCAGGGCCGCGGTGCGGGAAGGGGCTCTGTCCCTGTCCTTACTGGCTGTGCTCTCGGCTGCCGCATCTGCCGGGCGATTTCCCGCGCGGTGGCGCCGTCTCCTCTCGGGCGTCCCGTGCAGTGCAGGACTCTGCTCCTTCCTTTGGACGCCAGACGGCTTCGAGGGGTGTCAGTATCTCGTCCTCATCTGCGGCGGTGGGGAGGCCCCTCTCCTTGAGGGCGGCCCCTTGCATGTGCCCGGCAGCAAAGGCGAACCAGCAGTCCGAGTGGGTGTCGACTTGCCTGCCTTCACCGAGGCTGAGGCCTTGGACCAGGGCACGTGGCTCGGCCCGCTGTGCTGCCGTCCAGCTGGTAACGCCGTAGCCTCCAGGACCTCAGTGGGCGTGCTCCCCGCGGGACCTGCTTTCCAGGCACCCTCTGGTGGGTGACTGCTGCCATCGCCGAACAGTGTAGCTCTGGGTTCCTTGTGGCTTGATCCCGACCAGGAGGGCTCGCGTAGACGTCATCGGTTACCTCGGAGCAATCAAGGTCTGGCTCGCCCTCTTCCGCGGGGAGAAAGGTTGCTGGGTTCAGTGTCCTTACCCTTTCGAGGGTGACCCGTGGGTTTTCACAGAGGAGCCCTTGGTGGTGTGCTGGCCAGGAGGTGGGAAGGAAGTGGTGCCCCGTGTGTTCATGAGGGACACGACCGCGTGAGGGACCTTGACGTTGAGTTCTTGTCCCAGGGTGAGCTTGGCTGCCTCCTCGATGACCAGGACCGTGGCTGCCAGCGTCCCGAGGTGGCCATGCTGCTGCCACGGGGTCCGGCTTCTTTGACAGATAAGCGACTGGCCGTCGCCAGGGCCCAGCAGTCGGGATGAGCACCCCGGGTGCTACCTTTTCTTTCTTAGGTAGGGCCCCGATTTGGGGCTAGTCCCGTTGGGTCGTCTTCAGCCCATCTTGGAGGGAAGGCCTGAACTCTGCCAGGCTGCTTGGCTGGGCCTGGGCGCAGAAGAGCCTCCATTCTTCTTCCTCGGCCTGGTAACTGCTAGGAGCACAGACCCGTCTCCTCTTGCCCTGGGTTCAGTTGGAGGCTGGTGGGCTCAAAAGTTATCTGATCCCCAGGCTTGGGGAGTTTGTCTGGGCCCAAGAGGGGGATGGGGCGATCAGGTAGACGGAGGAAATCATGTCGGACCTGGCGGCCCCTGAGGTTACATCGACAAGCCTGGCAATGGGGCTGTTCTGTTACATGGTCACAGTCCTTCTGTTGAAAGGGGCACTGGACAGCTGACAACGGAGTGCTCAGCCCCACTGTCAACCATAAAAGTCACTGGTTGGCCCCGTGGGCTCATGGGGGCAAGGAGAAGAGAGCCTTGTCCCCCTCAGTCTGAGTCTGTTTCCTCAAGGCCTCTGAGGTCCCCCCAGTCTCTGTCGAACAGCGTGCGGAGTAACTGTTGCCCGTCTTCCCAGGTGGGCTGATGAGTCTGGAAGAGAGATTCTATGGGGTCTGCGAGAGCCTGTGGTTTCTCGGGTAGGATGGGCTGTTTCAAGTCCGGTTGAGGGTGCTGGGGACAGAGAAAGGCTGATACCACATCACAGACCGGCCAGGTTGGACTGGCCCATCCTTACTGTGCACCTGGGTTCTCGCATCCTCTGGGCCCGGGCTGCTGGGGAGACAGATGGCGGTGGGCTGCCTGGAACTGGGGGCCAGGTGCAGACGGCCATGGGGGGTGTGCGGAGGGGGCAGGATCGGTTTATCCTCGGGATCTCCGGCTGGGATCCGTGGGGGCTGGGGCTTTTGTCGGCCTTTGTCGGGCCACCTGGAGGAGGCAATTAAGACCCTGGCCTGTCCCTGCCTGTTGCGAGCAGATTGCACCCGGGGGCAGGGGGTTCTGGACAATTCCTAGCCAGGAGCCAAGGTAAGAAAACTGGTTGGGGTGTCCAGCTCTCCTGTTACGATGTGCCACACCCGACGAACTGTTGGGACATCCAGTGTCCCTTCTGAAGGTCGCCCGACATTAACGTGGCCCATGGTGACTCACATGGGATTTTCAGTGTGCCGGGATGCATCTTAACTCCATGGTCTTCTGAAACCCCTGCTTGAAAGTTTCGATCCTCAAGCCCAAGACCTTAGGTTTGGAGCGCTCCCACCATGAGCAGGGGCTCTCTTGTGACCCCCGTGTTCCCCCCCGCCTCAGTGGCTTGAGGACAACCGAAGGGTGCATGTCCCTCCCGAGGAGAGACCGCTCAGAGGCCTGCCTGTCCACCCTCCCGGAAGAGACTGGGGGCCTCTTAGCCGTAGCAAGTCCGTATAAACCCCAGACTGACGCCCCGAAGGGCTCGCCATGGACCCTGTGAGGTCACCACGGGAGCAGGTTGGGGCGCCCTCGGACCTGCGGACTCAAGACTGTGGAGCCGCAAACGCGAACAGGCCGGCCGTTCACTGATGCACACGTTCACACCGAAGTTATTACAGTTCCTCCGCCAGGAGGCCCTGACCTGGGGAATTCCTTTCCTTTTGAAATTCCTTCCTGTCCCCCTTTTCGGGGTTTCTTACCTGAGGGACGCCCACCCCCACTGGGAGACCTTACCTGTGAGACCTCTAAGAGGTCTTGGAGAAGGTCAGGGTCCCTTCCACCCTGACGGGGGCCTGACAGGGTCCCGGGGCCCCAGGCCCTACTGGAGTCCGATGTGGGGACCAGGTCCTCACTTGCCGAGTCCCCGTGAGTCTGGGGGGAACAGCAGGGCGGGGCCGGTCCGGGGCGACCGGGTGGGAGATGCTGCAGATTAGGCAACCCCTCGTTCGGTCACCCCCTCCACTGCCCCCAAACCAGTGACAAGCATGGGCCAGCATGGCTGCGGGTCCTGGTCAAGGAACCAAATGTTTGGGAACCTGGACTGGATCCTGATGGAAGAACCGAGCGGCCCGCAGAGACCTTGGAGGAGATGTATCTCCCTCCCGTGGGCCCAGAGGGGAGGAATCGCCCAAGGTCGGAGCCGGAGCACAAACAAAGGGGGAGTTCACACACTTTTACTCCCAGATCTGTGCAAGTCTTGCCCCCGTAGGGCACGAGGGACGGCCCGGAACGGCCCTGGGACCGGGACTAGGATCCCCTGCTGCATCGGTCGGCCGCCTTACGACACAGATTTCCTTATCAAGACGATGACATCCTGCCTAGAAACGTGAGGGTCTGTGCGGTGCGTGGCCCTCACGTGGGTCGGGGGTCCGTCCCGAGTGGCAGGAATGCCGTGAACTCTCTGTGGACGTAAGTCCGTTCTCCCAGCGGTCAGCAGAGGTAAGGTGTCGTCAGAGCACGGAATGCTGGTGCATGTGCGTCCGTGCCAGGCCCGGACGTCTCTGCTAGAAGGCCGTGGGCTCGCTCCAGGCCGCTAAGGACTCCCTGTGGTTCCCGGTGAGGCTGACCCTCTCTGCCTTCCCGTGCGAAGGCGGTCGTGGCTGCTGTCCACGTCCATGGGCGAGCAGGGAACCACCAGGTCGCCCGGCCAGCGGGGATGGTGTGGTTGACGAGAGCGCTTCTATCTGGGAGTGTCCCCTCAGTGCCCACTGTGCTACTTTAAATTCCTATAAACTTGCATCACTTTTAACCCACCACAGTGGTCTGTGATGGGAAGGAGTACACACAGTCATTTGTTCTAGGAATTTATAAATATTTTCCCTAGTTTGAATGTGTCATTTCGTCCATTCCAAGAATGGTCTCCCGGTGGGGACATTGAAACACTTACCCCGGACGCTGGTCTGTCACCTGTCCTTAGGAATCCCGTTACCCGTGGCTCTGGGCTTCATTTCCTCATAATCCTTCAAGTAGCTGCCCAGTCAGAGAGGCTGGGGGGCGGCTTCCTCTGCCCCGGAGGCGATGCCGGCTGCCGGCCCGGCCGCAGCACTCCAGCCCTGGAGGCCGCATGGGTTCCCGGGCAGCCGCTGGTCTGCATCCTGTGGGCGTGGGGCTCTGCCGGCCGAGGAAGCAGGGACCCAGACCTGCATGTGTTTGAGAGTCCACGTGCCAGTGCGAGGCCTCGGGGGGCCACAGACCTGCCTGTGTCCCCCCCAACACAGAAGCACTCAGCCCTCCGGGGCACAGAGCTCGAGGGGCTGCCCTGTCTGTCCAGGGTGAGTGTCACTAAGTAACGCCAAGGAGCCTTGACCCCTGGTTCGGGGAGGAGAACATTTTCCCTTTCTAGATTCTTCTAGCTGCTTTAAGAAATGACTTGAGACTCTTTTTATTTGTTTTATTTTTCAGAGAGAGATGGTTTTATTTGTCAGAGAGAGATGGAGCGTGTGCACGAGCACAAGCTGGGGAGCAGCAGCAGAGGGAGACGCAGGCCCCCCACTGAGTAGCGGGTGCGGGACTCGCTCCCGGGACCCTGAGATCATGACCTGAGCTGGACACAGATGCGCAACCAAGTGAGCCGCCACCTCCCAGCTTGACGTGATTGACAGGAGGGAAAACGCAGGGTTCAATCGCGTGTGCACGGAGGCCTCGTGACGAAATTGAGATGCAGAGAATGACCGAGGCAGCAGCTTTTGTACGTTTTAGGCAAAGAAGCATAAATCTGAGAAATTTGCTGGACAATTAGTCACGTGACCAGGCATTAAATATGAGGTATTTCTTTTTTTTTTTAAGATTTTATTTATTTATTTGACAGACAGAGATCACAAGTAGGCAAGAGAGGCAGGCAGAGAGAGAGGAGGAAGCAGGCTCTACAAGGAACAGAGAGCCCGATGTGGGGCTCGATCCCAGGACCCTGGGATCATGACCCGAGCCGAAAGCAGAGGCTTTAACCCACTGAGCCACCCAGGCGCCCCTAAATATGAGGTATTTCTATGGAAACAAAAACAGTGGTGAATGAGAGGAGGAAATGATACACCGGCTTCTGAGCTCTGAGGGCGGCCGTCGAGAGGATTTCTAGCCGCCGGGGTCGGAGCATCCGCAGGTGGAGGGAGGGCAGGCGGTGGCAGTCGGAGGATTTTCTCGGTTTGCAGCTGGAACCTTTCCGGTGACCGCTGTGAGCGGCCCCACGGCAACAGGCTCGGAGATGGTTCGCGTGTGAGCTGTGAAGTGGGTTTTCTGAAGTTTCCATCGAGCCGTTTGTAGTCCGTTGGCGAGACTTCAGGAAAAGGGACCATTTCAGTGTCCCATGATTTCAAGTCAAAAAGATGGAAGAATGGGGCGCCTGGGTAGCTCAGTGGGTTAAAGCCTCTGCCTTCGGCTCAAGTCATGATCCCAGGATCCCGGGACCATGACCCGAGCCGAAGGCAGAGGCTTTAACCCACTGAGCTACCCAGGCGCCCCCAACCTTTTAAAATTTTTAAAACAAAACAACAACAACAAAAAAAGATGGGAGAAAACCAGAACTGTGAGTTGGAGAGTTGGAGTCTGACGTGGGAGGAGCCTGGAAGGATTCAGGATCCAGAGACGCTCACAGATCGAAACCAAAACCTCAAAACAATGAACTGAACTAGAATATGACACCCAAAAGTACATACCGTAGTTGCGGTAGAGTCCTGCTTTTCTCAACAGTTCCTGCCATTTCCAGCCGCAGTGGCCACAGTGAGACGGACTCGTGCACAGATCAGATCTGGTTTCAGTCCGCGGGCATCGCCGCGGCAGAGCCACAGGAGCGGTGCGTGATCACACGGGTCCCGTGAAGCCCACTTTGCCGGATCTTCGCAGGGAATCACAGGTCGACGTGGCTGAAAATGTTACCGTCGAAGTGCGGGGGACACACAGTATCTTTACACGACATTCGTGTCGCCGTATAGCAATGTGACAGATGCACGCCGCATGCAGTCCTCACCACGGCAGAGTCCCCGTCTGTCCCCGCTGTTCTCACAGCATCCCTGACTATACCGTCTATGCGGTACCCTTCCTCCCCACGATGCACTTGTTTTATAGCTAGAAACTCGGACCCCCTGGTCCCCCTCCCTATTAGGCACAGCCCCCCGCCCTGTCCCTCCGCGGCAGGAGTCGGCTCTCTTTGCGAGTCTGGTTGTGCTTTGGGTTTTCATTCTTTTCTGTTTTAGATACCACACAGGTCAGTCTGTGTGATTTTGTCCTCCTCTATCCCACTTCATCACTTAGCATAAAGCCCTGCACGCGTCTCTGTGCTGTCACAAACGTTCTTCCTTGCAGCGGAGTGGGAGTTCGCTGTGTACCTTGTATCCGCCGTCATCTATCGTCAGGCCGGCAGGTCACTTCTCTAGCTTGGCTGCTGTGAACAGTGGTGCGTAAAGCTTTCCGAACCAGTGTTTTCTTTCCCTTTGGGTAAATTCCCTGGTAGAAACGCCGTAGACCCAGTAGCTCCGTGTTTAACTCTCCACGGAGCCTGTGTCCCGAGCTCCCTGGGCCCCCATGGGTCTGATTCCCACCAGCGGCGCATGAGGGCACCCGTCTCCACATCTTCGCCGACACTTGTCTCACGTGAGCCGAGCCGGGCGGAGCGGTGGGCAGTGGTATCTCCTTCGCTTTGTCAGGTTTCCCGATAAGGATAAGTGGTGCCGAGGGTGTTTTCATGTGGCTGTCAGCCTCCTTTCTGTGTCTCCTTTGGAAAAAGTGTCTACTCGGGGCCTCTGCCTTTTTTAAAAATTGGACTGTTTGGTGGGATTCCCGTGTGAGTTCTCATCCACGGGGATACTGAGCCTTCACCGGCCTCGCCGTCTGCAGAGATCTTCTCCCGTCCACTTCCCCTCGCTGAGCGAGCCTTTCCGGTCTGGTGCAGCCGCTCTGGTCTGGTTTTTTAACACATGAGAAAGACGTTGCCAAGGCAGATGTGCAAGGTTTGACCTCCTTTCCCTTAGGAGTCGTCCGGTTTCAGGGCTCGGCCTCCGATCTTCCATCTGTTACGAGTGCATGTGTGGGGACGGACTAAGCGTGTCCCATCTCCGTCCTCCGCACCGTGCGCCTTCTGCCCGCTGCAGGTTCCAGTCTCCGTCGTCGGAGCCAAATCGACTGCAGGAGCGCGGGAGGGTTTCTGGGCTGTCTGCTCCACTCCGTTGCCAAAGCCCGTTCTGAGCCAGCCCCATGCTGCGACGATCGCCACAGCTTAGTGGGGTGTGTTGAAATCTGGGACAGCGACGCCCCCGGCTTCTGTTCCTTCTCAAGATCGCTTTGGCTGGATGGGGTCTTTGCAGTGCTGCACGCGTTTTCGGATCACTTGTTCTAGTTCCACGAAAAATGCTACAGGTGTTTTCAGGGGATTGCCTGGACTGCGGAGACTTCGGGCCGCGTGGACGTCTGTTCGGTTTAGTTCCATTCCATTAGCTCCGTGGAGCTTCCGTCCCCTCGTGTCCTTTCCAGTGTCTCTCACCGTATCTCATCGTTTTCCGAGAATAAGCGCTTCCCGTCCATGGTGAACTTATTCCACGGTGTTTTATTCCTTTCAGTGCAACCAGGACGGCGGCCTTACTTTGTCTCTTCCAGTTTGACATCAGGGGAAAGAAACAGCACATTTCTGCATAGTAACTTGTATCCTCAGATTTTACTGAATTTCTCTCCTGGTTCATAGCTTCTGGGTGGGGTCTTCAGGGTTTCCAACTGGAGTCTCATGCCCTTGGCAAACAGGGACGCTTCTGCCTCTCACCTCTCTCTCTGCGCTGGCGGCCGGGCTAGTCTCCCAGCACCGCGGGGAATGGAAGCGGCACTGGGGGCGCCGGTCTGGCGCCGGCTCTCAGGGGAACAGCCCTCCGCGTCCACATGGACTTGGACGCGTGCTCGCGGTTCACTCTGCCGGGCTTTGTCATCGGGCTGTGTTTCCTCTAAGACCCTCTAAGACCACTTTGTTGAGGGTTTTATCGTGAACAGATGTTTTCCTTTTTTCTTAAGATTTTATTTATTCACTTGAGAGTGAATGTGCGCACCGGCAGCAGAGCCAGTGAATTCGCTTGAGGGGAATAATCATTAGCACTTGCTTAAATGTTTGGTAGAAACGATCTGGTCCTGGACTTTGATGTGTTGGGAGGTTTTTTGATTATTGATTTTTGTCACTGGTAATTCTTCCTGATTCCGTCTTGGAAGACCGATGTTCGCAGGAGTGTACCCGCTCCTTCCGGGTTGTACAGTGCCGGGTGTGGAACGTGTGGTCGTGGTCTCCCAACCCTTTGTGTGTCTCTGCTGGCCAGTGCTTTTCCCTCTCATTTCCAATCTTGTGTATTTGAGTTGCTGGTTTTTATAATGAGCTAAATGTTAATCAGTTTTGTTTCTTTTCAAAGAATCGGCTCTCCACTTTATTGATCTTTTGGTTTTCTAGTCTCTGTTTCCTTCCTTTCCACGCTGACCTTCAGCATTTCCTTCCTTCTGCCAACTTCAACCTTTGTTTGTTCTTCTTCGAGCTCCTTCAGGCGCGACGTCACATTGAGGATTTTCTTGTCTCTCTAGGGAGTCATGACAGACTTCCCTCCAAGAACGTCTGCTTCCCTCCGGATCTTGGTCTCCTTCTCCAGGTCAGGGAGGTTTGGGGACAGTAGTTCCTGAAGAAACTGTTCCACACGTGTTAACTCCTGGGATCCCTGCGGCGAGAATGTGGGTGGATGTGATGTTGTCCCAGATCTCGTCGGACCCACACGCCTCTCATGTCCTCCCGTGTCCCTTCCGCCCCGACCCCGTCGTCCAGATCGCGTGTCTGTCCTCCCGCGTCCTCTGAGCCACCGATGCCCTCTGTGCAGCCGCCCTCACAGGTACCACATTCCACCCGGATTCTTGCCCAGACTTGCTCGCCCTCTGGGAGATCTCCCTGAGCTCGCCGCTTCTCTCAAGGCCGGGAAGTCCCTCACGACCTCTGCTCTGACGTCATTCCGGGTAGATGGCTTGTGTCTGTCTCGCACGGTTGCTTCTCCGAAGCTCCGTCTCGTTCATCCCTCAGGGCGTGTCGCGTCTCCGTTTTGTCGGACCCTCCGTGTTCTGTGAAGCGGCCGGAAGCGCCGTATCTCCGAATCCAGAGGGAACGGCCTCCTTCGGGAGCGGCCCCCATTGGGCCACACGTGCTGGTGGCTTCGGCTGGCAGGCAGGCTGGGACTGTGGGTAGAGGCCACAGGTCCCGCCCGGTGCGCGCCAGGCCGGGGCCACCCTGCTGGGATGGCTGCAGCTGACGTGGGTGCGGGCCAGGGGCACTGTGGGGGCTCCGTGCAGAGGGTGCGCTGCTGGGACAGGCAGATGGAAGGTTGCTACCGCCCCGGAGGTCCCCGGACATTCAGTGCAGGGGGCACCTGGCAGGACCCCTGGAGCTGAAGCAGTCACGGGCCACACGGGGACCCAAGGTGCTGCCCGGGGCCTCATGATGGGATGGATGGCACGAGCCATGGGGTGTGACCCAGACGTCCTGGGGCACTCACCTAGATGGTGTCCTGGGAAGTCACGTGCACGGGTACAGGCCTGGCCGAGCCCAGGGACTTCTGCCCAGGTCACCCTGGAGAGACGCCTGGAGCTGTACCGGGTGCCGTCTGCGGTGTGCCGCACTGGGGTCGCCCTGGGGGGGGGCCGGCGGCTGGGGTCAGCTAGGGGCCCGGGGCTTGCTAAGGCAGTGGGCTGGCGAGGAGCCCAGCCACCCCTTCCATCTGCACCAGCGAGGTGAAGGGGAATGGAAACCATGGTGCGGGCCGGCACCTCTGACCCTAGATGGCCTTCCAGCAGGTCCTCACCACTGGGCAGGCGCTCTGGGGTCACTGCCCTTCTACTCTAGCTGCTCCTTTCCCCCGTGGCTTGTCTTCTGTGCCCTGGTCGCGTGAATCTGCTCCCGGTCCCTCCACCCTCTCCCCACGGCCCGTGGCAGGGTTCCTCTCCTTCTGTCCCTGGAGCAGTGTGCACGGGCCGCCCTCCGTCTCCCTGCGGGAGGAGCCACTGCACAGCGGGGCACAGACCCTGTGTTTCCAGAGGGTGGTGAGCTCAGGATCCTCCCACCTCACCGTCTCTGACCCTCCCCTAGAAGTTAGGGGAACTAGGGTCTCTGACCCTCCTAGTAGTTAGACGGAACTTCTAACAGCCTCTCAAGGCTAAACATTCATGTGCAATGCCTGTAGATTCCTGGGGTCCCCCAAATATCCTGGGTTTTTAAAGATTTTTTATTTATTTATCTAACAGAGATCACAAGTAGGCAGAGAGGCAGGCAGAGAGAGAGGGAGGGAAGCAGGCTCCCCGCTGAGCAGAGAGCCCGATGCAGAGCTCGAGCCCAGGACCCTGGGACCAGGACCTGAGCCGAAGGCAG
>PISX010030867.1:0-18138 GCA_004024625.1 Mellivora capensis
AAAAAAGGAAAAAAAGAATTTACTACAAAAAAATACTATGCCAACAGGAAATAAGTAAATTCCTAGAAACATGATCTTCCTAGAGCAATTCTTGAAGAAATAGAAAATCTGAATAGACCAATTACTAGGAATGAAATTGAATCAGTAATCAAAAAACTCACAAGGGGCATCTGAGTGGCCCAGTTGATTAAGCATCTGACTCTTCATTTGGGGTCAGGTCATGATCTCAGGGTATGGGATTCAGCCCAGTGGCAGGCTCCACACTAAGTGCAGCATCTGTTTGAGATTCCTTCTCCCTCTGTCCCTCCCCCTGCTTGTACACTGTCATTCTCTTCCCCACCTCAATGAATAAATAAATAAATAAATATTTTTTAAAAAGAAATTGTTTTTTAATGATGACACTTATGACTTGTTAGTTAACATGACTCATGGTTAGAAATGCATTCTCATTAGTGAAAATAATGGCATTTAAGATATGCATGCTGGATAAAATATTTCAGTGAAATTTCCCATCTTTTATAAGACATAGGAATCCTACACCCTGAAGAATTTTTCCTAAATTATCTCATATCCAGCCATTGTTTCAGAGAGTTTCTGGTTGCCAAAGCCAACCCTAACCCTAGCTGAATTTAGTCTCTGTAATATTGGAGTGACCCTCAATTGAACTTTCTGGTGAGGTGTATCAAAGTTACTTATATGGCAGAGAGCTGGAACTTCACTGAAATTACACAAGAGGTTTTAGGGACCTTTTTGGCCCTTGCTGCTTGCTAATGAAAGTTCGTGTAATAAACGTCTCCAAGGGTGGCAGAGTTTGGTCCAAGACTTGCTTTTATTATAACAATATCGTGGGCCCAGTGAAATATCTCATCACTATCCTGATGTTAGCTTGCAATAGGACACCATCATCAATGCACTGAGGTTACTTTAGGAAGTGTTTAGATCAATGGATATTGGCCTATGGGGAGCCAGAACATGACAGAATGTGGTGGATAAAAGAGAAAAAAGATGGTGATGCTCCATGGTAACTAGTGGACAAACAGGTTTGTAAGCACTTGTGAGGCCCCTTTAGAGACTCCCAGGAAAAAAAAACATAGAAGGTTCTTGATAAGAAGCTGCTGAGATTTCAGAGTCCAGCTGGTTGAGGCTTGAACTATTTTAGTTTGGGTATAAAGCAAATGTAACTTCAAATGTACCTGCCTGCAGACTGGAAAAGTCTGAAATTAGTTACATCCACTGATTATGCGTAGTTATATAAAATAAATCATTTTAAATGTACAGCGGTCTTGGTATAAGCTATTTTAGGTGGGGAAAACAGTTGAGGAAATCCAAGAATGGAGATTTTGAACAAAGTTATGGCTTCTATAAGATATAATGGGGACATAGCCCCTTTCCTCTGCTAAACTTGTCAATAAATTTATATTCCTACATATATTGCTATATTGCTGGGAAGAGTTGAGGAGTGGAATGGGTGGTAAATATTGTCCCAAAGGCTTGTCATGTGACTCTTCTGGATGATAGTATCAAAGAACAATTACTGAGAAGACTGGGACATTTGGGGGTGTCTTGGATTTTCATTTTACCTCAAGAGGCCACTTTGATGGAGTTATTGTTCAGGAATATGGGCACACCACAGAGAGAGAAAATTTAGATGGGGTTTTAAGATGTGCACCTCATGAGAGGAAGCAAGATGGGGGAGGAGTAGTAGACTGAAACACCATTAGGTTCCAGAAGTTCAGTAAATAGTTATCAAACCATTCAACTCAACAGGAGAACGAAGAGAAGAAGAGCACCAATTCTAGAAACAGAAAATTGACCACTTTCTTAAAGGTAGGACACGGGGAGAAGTGAATCTGAAGCAATGGGAAGATAGACCGTGGTGGGGAGAGGCTGGCTCCCAGCAAATTGTGGAGCAGCGGAGCACAAAATCAGAACTTCCAGAAGTTGTCTCCACTGAGGGACATCACTCCAGAGGCTAAGCAGGGGGTGGAGCTCTCGCGGGAACAGTGTGGTCTCAGGTCCTGTGGGGTCACAGAAACACCAGGGGCGCTGAGTGTGGCAGAGCAGCCAGGTATCACAGTGGGGAAGCTGACTACAGAGATGGAGCTGGAACCAAGGAGTGAGCTCTCAGCATGGTGTTACCTTAAACCGTGATCCAAGGCATAGTTGGACCACTGCCCTTCGAGCAGGGACCCCACAAGTGGCAGATCCAGAGAGACCCTCTCTTTTCTCCTTCTGGAGGAGTGGCACAGGAGTGTGCTGCAGGAATCTGCTGGGTTTGGAGGCTCCAAATGGGGCTGTGCATCAGAGATAGAAACACTTGGTCACAGACCAGGTGAGCACAGAGTGCAGCTGGAGACTAGGGAAATGGGAGGGATTGACTGCTTTTCTCTGAGGGAGCACTGAGGAGTGGGGCCCTGAGCTCTCAGCTCCTCTGGGCCAGAGACTGGAAGGCTGACATCTTCATTCCCATCCCCCAAAGCTGTATGGAAAGCCTTCAGGGAACAAAAGCTCCCGAACACGAACCTGAGAAGATTACTTAGCCTGGCCCCTGGCAAGGGCAGTGCAATTCTGCCTCAGGCAAAAACATTTGAGAATCACTACAACAGGTCCCTCCACCAGAAGATCAGCAAGAAAATCCAGCTGAGACCAAGTTCACTGATAAACAAGAACTGCGAACTCCAGAGCTAGGGGAAAGCAATGCATAGAATTCATGGCATTTTCCCCAGGATCCTTTAATCCTTTTAAGTGAAATTTTTTTAATTTTATTTTTTCTTATTCTATTTTTTAAACATTTCCTCTTTCTTCTTTTAATGTTTTTAAACTATTTTATCTTAACAAAACCTTTTTTTAAAATTTTTTAAAATTTTCACTGTTATAGTCATATTTTATCCCTTCATTGTATTTAACCTCATTTTTGGGATACATATAGGTTTTTTTCTTTAAAATTTCTTAAAATTTCTAATAGATCAAAATATACCCTAAATCTAGCACATGGCTTTGTTCTAGTCTCCAATCTGATCACATTCTCTCCTCTTTTGTTGTTTTTTTTTCTCTTTTTCCAACCAATCAATTCCTTTTTTAGAATCTTTTTAAAATTTTCATCTTTACATTCGTATTCCAGCCCTTCATCATGTTTACTCTTATTTGTGTGTGTGTATAATGCATATAGGTTTTTCTTTCTTTAAAATTTTGGGAAGTAGTTTCTTCTAAGAGACCAGAATACACCCAAAATCAAGGGTGGCTCTATTCTATTCACCAGTCTAATTAATGTGTGTGTGTGTGTGTGTGTGTGTGTGTGTGTGTATGTGTTTATTTTTCCGTCCTTTCTTCCCCCAGTTGCAGGTCTCTTCTGGTATGGTTAACATATATTTTTCTGGGGTCTTTGCCACCCTTTTAGTATTTTATTCTCTCAGTCATATATTCTTATCTGGACAAAATGACAAGACGGAAAAACTCACCACACACACAAAAAAAAAGAACAAGAGGCAGTACCAAAGGCTAGGGACCTAATCAATATGGACATTGGCAATATGTCAGAAATAGAATTCAGAATGATGATTATAAAGGTGCTAGCTGGGCTCAAAAAAGGCTTGGAAAATATTAAAGGACATTTTCTGGAGAAATAAAATCCCTTTCTGGAGAAATAAAAGAACTAAAATCTAACCAAGTTGAAATTAAAAAGGCTATTAATGAGGTAAAATTTTTTAAAAATGGAGACTCTTACTGCGAGGGTAAATGAGGCAGAAGAGAGAATTAGTGATATAGAAGACCAAATGATGGAAAATAAAGAAGTTGAGCAAAAGAGAGATAAACAACTACTGGACCATGAGGGGAGAATTCAAGAGATAAGTGATACCATAAGATGAAACAATATTAGAATAAATAGGACCCCAGAAGAGGAAGAGGGTGCAGAAGATATATTGGAGCAAATTATAGTAGATAATTTCCCTAATATGGCAAAGGGAATAAGAATCAAAATCCAAGAGGCACAGAGAACCCACCTTAAAATCAATAAAAATAGGTCCACACCCCGACATCTAATAATAAAACTTACAAGTCTTAGTGACAAAGAGAAAATCCTAAAAGCAGCTTGGGACAAGAAGTCTGTAACATACAATGGTCGAAATATTAGATTGGGAGCAGACTTATCCAGAGACCTGGCAGGTCAGAAAGAACTGGCATGATATATTCAGAGCACTAAAATATGAGAAAAATATGTAGCCAAGAATGCTATATCCAGCTAGGCTGTCATTAAAAATAGAAGGAGAGATTAAAAAGCTCCCAGGACAAACAAAAATTAAAAGAATTTGAAAACACCAAACCAGCCCTATAGGACATATTGAAAGGGGTCCTCTAAGCAAAGAGAGAGCCTAAAAGTGGTAGACCAGAAAAGAATAGAGACAATATACAGTAACAGTCACCTTACAGCAATACAATGGCACTAATTTCATATCCTTCAATAGTTACCCTGAATGTAGAGGGGCTAAATGCCCCAAATCAAAAGACACAGGTTATCAGAATGGATTAAAAAAACAAGGAGCACCTGGTTGACTAAGTGGGTTAAGCCTCTGCCTTCAGCTCGGGTCATGATCTCAGGGTCCTGGGATCGAGCCCCATGTCGGGGGGTCTCTGTTCAGTGGATAGCCTGCTTCCCCCTCTCTCTGTGCCTGCCTCTCTGCCTACTTCTGATCTCTCTCTCTCTCTCTCTGTCAAATAAGTAAATAGAATCTTAAAAAAAAAAACAAGACCCATCAATATGCTGTCTACAAGAAACTCACTTTAGACCCAAAGACACCTCCAGATATAAAGTGGGGGGGGGGGTTGAAAACAATTTACCCTGATAATGAACATCAAAAGAAAGCTGGGGTGGCAATCCTTATATCAGATAAATTAGATTTTAAGCCAAAGACTATAATAAGAGATGAGGAAGGACACCATATCATACTTCAAGGGTCTGTCTGCAAAATCTAACAATTTTAAACATCTATGCCCCTAACATGGGAGCAGCCAAGTATATAAACCAATTAATAACAAAATCAAAGAAACACATTGACAATAATACAATAATAGTAGGAGACCTTAACACCCCCTCACTGAAATGGACACATCATCCAAGCAAGAGATCAACAAGGAAATAAAGGCTTTAAATGACACACTGGACCAGATGGACATCACAGATGTATTCAGAACATTCCATCCCAAAGCAACAGAATACACATTCTTCTCTAGTGCACATGAAACATTCTCCAGAATAGATCACATCCTGGGTCACAAATCACGTATCAACTGCTACCAAAAGATTGGGATTATTCCCTGCATATTTTCAGACTACAATGCTCTGAAGCTAGAACTCAATCACAAGAGGAAAGCTGGAAAGAACTCAAATACATAGAGGCTAAACAGCATCCTACTAAAGAATGAATGGGTCAACCAGGAAATTAAATACAAATTGAAAAAATCTTGGAAACAAATGAAAATGAAAACACAACTGTTCAAAATCTTTGGGACACAGCAAAGGTTTCAAGTACACAACCTAACCCTACACCTAAAGGAGCTTGAGAAAGAACAGCAAAGAAAGCCTAAACACAGCCAGAGAAGAGAAATAATAAAGATCAGAGCAGAAATCAATGAAATAGAAGCCAAAAGAACAGTAGAACAAATCACGAAACTAGGAGCTGGTTCTTTGAAAGAATTAGTAAGATTGATAAACTCCTGGCCAGACTTATCAAAAAGAAAAGAGAAAGAACCCAATTTTTTAAAAAACATGAATGAAAAAGGAGAGATCACAACCAACACCAAAGAAATATAAGCAATTATAAGAACATATTATGAGCAACTATATGCCAGCAAATTTGACAATCTGAAAGAAATGGAGACATATAAACCACTAAACCTGAACCAGGAAGAAATAGAAAACCTGAACAGACCCATAACCAGTAAGGAGATTAAAGCGGTCATCAAAAATCTCCCAACAAACAAGAGCCCAGGGCCAGATAGCTTCCCAGGAGAATTCTACCAAACATTTAAAGAAGAATTAATACCTATTCTCCTGAAGTTGTTCCAAAAAATAGAAATGGAAGGAAAACTTCCAAACTCATTTTATGGGGCCAGCATTATCTTGATCCCCAAACCAGATAAAGACCCCACCAAAAAGGAGAATTACAGACCAATATCCTTGATGAACATGGATGCAAAAATTCTCACCAATATACTAGCCAATAGGATCCAACAGTACATTAAAAGGATTATTCACCAGGAGCAAGCGGGATTTATTCCTGGGCTGCAAGGTTGGTTCAACATCTGCAAATCAATCAATGTGATACAATACATTAATAAAAGAAAGAACAAGAACCATATGATACTCTCAATAGATGCATTTGACAAAGTACAGCATCCTTTCATGGTCAAAACTCTTCAAAGTGTAGGGATAGAGGGCACATACCTCAATATCATCAAAGTCACCTATGAAAAACCCACAATGAATATTATTTTCAATAGGGAAAAAATGAGAGCTTTTCCGCTAAGGTTAGGAACATGGCAGGGATATCCACTATCACCACTGCTATTCAACATAATACTAGAAGTCCTAGCCTCGACAATCGGACAACAAAAAGAAATAAAAGGCACCCAAAACAACAAAGAAGAAGTCAAACTCTCACTCTTTGCAGATGATATGATACTTTATGTGGAAAACCCAAAATATTCCACTCCAAAACTGTTAGAACTCATACAGGAATTCACTAAAGTGTCAGGATATAAAATCAATGCACAGAAATCAGTTGCATTTCTATAAAGCAACAGCAAGACAGAAGAAAGAGAAGTTAAAGAGTCAATCCCATTTACAATTGCACCCAAAACCATAAGATACCTAGGAATAAACCTAACCAAAGAGGCAAAGAATCTGTACTCAGAGAACTATAAAGTACTTACGAAAGATATTGAGGAAGACACAAAGAAATGGAAAAATGTTCCATGCTCATGGATTGGGAGAACAAATATTATGAAAATGTCTCTGCTACCTAAAGTAATCTACACATTTAATGCAATCGCTATCAAAATACCATCAACTTTTTTCCAAGAAATGGAACAAATAATCCTAAAATTTATATGGAACCAGAATAGACCCCAAATAGCCAAAGGAATGTTGAAAAAGAAACTCAAAGCTGGCAGCATCACAATTCCAGACTTCAAGCTCTATTATGAGGCTGTCATCATCAAGACAGTATGGTACTAGCACAAAAACAGACATATAGATCAATGGAACAGAATAAAGATCCCAGAAATAGACCCTCAACTCTATGGTCAACCAATCTTTGACAAAGCAGGAGAGAATGTCCAGTGGAAAAAAGACAGGCTCTTCAACAAATGTTGTTGGGAAAGCTGGACAGCCACATGCAGAAAAATGAAAGTGGACCATTTCCTTACACCACACACAAAAATAGACTCAAAATGGTTGAAAGACCTCGATGTGAGACAGGAATCCATCAAAATCCTTGAAGAGAACACAGACAGCAACCTCTTCAACCTCATCTGCAACAACTGCTTCCTAGAAACATCGCCAGAGGCAAGGGAAGCAAAGGCAAAAATGAACTTCATCAAGATAAAAAGCTTTTGCACAGCAAACAGTCAACAAAACCAAAAGACAACTGAAAGAATGGGAGAAGATATTTGCAAATAACATATCAGATAAAGGGCTAGTATCCAAAATCTATAAAGAACTTATCAAACTCAACACCCAAAGAACAAATAATCCAATCAAGAAATGGGCAGAAGGGGTGCCTGGGTGGCTCAGTGGGTTGAAGCCTCTCCCTTCGGCTCAGGTCATGATCCCAGGGTCCTGGGATTGAGCCCCACAATGGGCTCTCTGCTCAGCAGGGAGCCTGCTTCCCTTCCTCTCTCTGCCTGCTTGTGATCTCTGTCTGTCAAATAAATAAAATCTTTAAACAAACAAAAAAAAGAAATGGGCAGAAGACCTGAACAGACATTTCTGCAAAGAAGACATCCAGATGGCCAACAGAAACATGAAAAAGTGCTCCACGTCACTCGGGATCAGGGAAATGCAAATCAAAACCACAGTGAGATACCACCTCACACCAGTCAGAATGGCTAAAATTAACAAGTCAGGAAACAGATGTTGACGAGGATGCAGAGAAAAGGGAACCCTCCTACACTGTTGGTGGGAATGCATGCTGGTGCAGCCAGTCTGGAAAACAGTTTGGAGGTTCCTCAAAAAATTGAAAATAGAGCTACCCTATGACCCAGCAATCACACTACTGGGTATTGACCCTAAAGATACAAATGCAGGGATCTGAAGGGGCACGTGCACCCCAGTGTTTATAGCAACAATGTCCACAATAGCCAAACTATGGAAAGAATCTAGATGTCCATCAACAGATGAATGGATGAAGAAGATGTGGTGTATACATACAATGGAATACAGCCATCAAAAGAAATGAAATCTTGTCATTTGCAACAACGTGGATGGAACTAGAGGGTATTATGCTGAGCAAAATAAATCAATCAGAGAAAGACAATTTTCATATGATCTCTCTGATATGAGGAATTTGAGAGGCAGGGTGGGGGGCTTGGAGGATAGGGAAGGAAAAAATGAAACAAGATGGGACCAAGAGGGAGACAAACCATAAGAGATTCTTAATCTCACAAAACAAACTGAGGGTTGCTGGGAGGTGGGGGGTTAGGGAGAGAGTGGTTGGGTTATGGACATGGGGGAGGGTATGAGCTATGGTGAGTGCTGTGAAACGTGTAAGCCTGATGATTCACACACATAGACCTGTACCCTGGGGACAAATAATACATTATATGTTAATTTAAAAAAATACCCTACAACCAACATCATAAAAAAAAAAAAGGAAGAGTACCTCACTACCACAGGTTAACAGGACTTAGTTGACCTTAGTTGACTGTGTCCTACAAAACAAAATGGGAAGCTGGACTAGTCAATCAGCAAATGGGTATTGCACTCTTGTTAAGTGCTAAGCAGTGTGCTAGGCACTGTGACCCAGTCCTGCTATGAACAGTCTTGCTAATAGCAAAGACAAAATAATACATGTTAGTAGGTGCAAATCAAGTAAGAAAAAAAGCCTATGCCTTTAGGAGTCAGTGTTTGTCATTCTAGCCAATGTGTTAGTACCAATAAGTAGAACATCTTTAGGGATAAAACTCCTGAGCCTTGACATACAGTATTCTAGATGCTCTTCTTGTCACTTCTTTTATTCCAGTAATGGAAGACTTTTTGAGTATCTGATGTGTCCTCAACACTTGTGGTAGGCTCTGATGATAACAGAGATGAAAGCACAAATTATGGCCCTTCAGAATTCATAATCTCATCTGTGGCTATGGGAAGACTGTGGTTAAAAAAAAACACTAAACAATTAGCTTGATAAACAATAAAAACCCATCTAGAATAGTGGGGGCATAGGAAAGTCAGAGGAGATGCACCAAACTCAGAAAATATGATGAGGTTATAAGGACAACTCCCTGGGAGTGACACCACTTGAGCTGAGTCTTGAAGTACAAGCCAAGTGGCCAGGGCAAAGGATCAGGATGAGAGACATTTGACTAGTTTGGGAGCATGTGCAAGATCTGTCATGATGACTTTGGGAGGCTGGGTGGGGGTAGGGACACAATTGGGGCACAGGATGCACTGGGGAAGGGGAATGGAGGGAGGACATCAGAGAAAGCCAAAGCTTTAGGCCAAGCCCAAATCATAGAGCAAATTCAACTTAACCCAGAAGGTGATAGAAAGTCTTTTTTTAAAAATTTTTTTAAAGAAAAGGGTGGAATTTAATCTTTATTTACAGGACACTGCAAGAGAGGAGATTCCACATAGAAATAAGAAACCCACTGGGAAGGGGAGCTTCATACAGTTTGTACAGTTTGGAACTGGTCAAGTAGAGTTTTGTTGTAAAAAGTGCTACAATAACAAAGCACATTTAAAAAGAGTTCTTAGTAGAGTAAGATACAGTAAGACAAACTTCTACTAAACAGAGCACACCACAAACAACTTTCTGCCTCAGCTGTACAAGCTAAAAGTTAAAGATCCCAGCAGTGCTATCCTGAACCTGGAACGTATAGCCTTCAGAGATAGTTTCTGGCACAACATTCTGATCTTCCTCTTCCTCTATAGAGAAATACTTCTCAATCAAGTTTAATGAAGCTTTGTACAGAGACTCATTTTCATGGTTTTGCAGAGCCTCAATTTTGTCCAAACCTCCACATTCCTCAATCATTATACCAAGTTTCTCAGTTTTACCTAGTTTCTCAGCAGCCTGAAAGATGTTGGAAATGGCATCCAGAATGACCAGAATAATTTTGGTACCTTTCGCAGTTTAGAGGTTCATCAATGGTTCTATTATGCCACAATGGACGAGGTATACAATCTGTTCAACTGTCCCACCACTTGTATAGTTGGTCACAGCCCAGACAGCTTCCTTTTGTGTCTTAAAGTCTGCCTTAAAGAGAACACCAACGAGGAATGGGACTAATCCATGATTCACAACTTGGGTAACCGGTCCGGGAGGCCAGCTGTGATGTTTGACATTGTCCACATGGCTTCCCTCTGAATATTAGTTTTGGGGTTCGTTAGCAGACTGGGAAAGACAGCAAGCGCTCCTGCGTCTATTACAAGGTGAGTCTGTTCATCTGTCCCAGTGACAATATTTCCTATGGCTCTTAGCGCAGGAGTCACAATGGGCAATTCAGTAGCTCCTAGAGGCTTCACGAGCTGGGGCACAACTCCTGTTTTCACAACCATTTCAATCCATTCATTTGGACCATCTGTAAGGTAGGAGATGGCCTAGCAAGTATCTGCCAAGACTTCTGGATCATTGTGATGCAGGAGACGAACTAAGGTAGGTAGAATCTGCTTGGCGGCATCTAGCGGCTGTGCGGGATTCTTGTTGCCACAAAGGTTTGAAAGTGTCCAAGTAAGGTTACGTAAGTAGCCACATGCTAACGATGACATATCAGGAACCGCAAGGAGAGCCAGAAGCGGATCAACTGCACCAAACTTGATAACCAAGTCTCGAAAAACTGAACCGTCACCCGCGATGTTTCCTAGAACCCACACAGCCTGTTCGCTGACGTGGGCATGGGAAGATGCCAACAGGGAAATGAATGCTGGGATAGCGCCTCCATCTACCACAGCCTTGGTCTGTTCTGATGTCCCGGAAGCAATGTTGGTGAGAGCCCAAGCAGATTCAAACTGAATGAGACTACAATCAGTTCTGCCCAAGAAGGACACAAATTTTGGAATCAAACCAGCCCAGATTATGTTGTCTATGGGGGGCTGCTTTTCCCGAGAAAGCAGTTTCCTAGCAGCTTGAGTAGCCTGGAGCTGGCTTTCCAAATTGTTGATATTTATCCCCTTGACAATGTCATCAACAGACCAATTTACAGTGCCCTGGTTGTTGCGGTTTTCCTGCAGTGGAGAGGTAGCATCATCGGGAAATGAGCTTACGTTTCTCCTTTTTAGCATTTGGTCATCCTTCTTAGCTTTCCTCAGCTCCACATAAACTTCTATTCAACGCCGCCTCATTTCTGTACTGTTTTTCCCCTTGTCCTTGAATCTGTTAAGGCGGGCAGCTGGTGAATTAGCATTCTCGTTGGTGGACATGGTTATGAGACAAAGGGAGAAAGCTACATGGCCGGCTCAGGCTTCCATGGGAGGCGGTCCGGGATGCCCAGACTGCAGGTCAGCTGCCCTCAAAACGTCCACCACAGGTCACCCCAAAGATGGTGTGTCAGAAAGTCAAAGACAGAGAAGGAACAAAATAAATTTTTGCTGGAGGAGGAAGAAAACAGACTGTAGAGAAGAAAGGAAGAGACAGCACCATGGCAGGGGTTTATGTTGTAATTTTTTGCAGAGCCCATTCAGGTGTATTTACCCAAAGCAGTCTATTCATATAGGTAGTCTATAATTTTTTAAGGGTCTATTTATTTATTTGCAAGAGAGAGCAAGAGAAAGCATGCACAAGTGGGGGAAGGGGCAGGGAAAAAGAAACCTCAAGCAGACTCCCTGTTGAGCACAGAGTCCAATGCAGGGGGCTCAATCCCAGGACCTGGAGACCATGACCTGAGCCGAAACCAAGAGTCAGCCAAGTTGACAACCCAAACTGCTGAGCCACCCAGGCATCTCTATAAGTAGTCTATAATTAAGACTTTTAAGTTGAAGTCTCATTACTCTCTAATACTGATATCTGAATCAAGGAATACCATTTATCATTTCTGGTAATTCATGTTGCTGAGCAACTCTCCACATGTTGCTTCAACAGTTCTTCGATGGTTCCGCGCTTTAGAGAGAACTAAAGAAATCGTAGCTCAGCTTTATGTTTCAAATTGATTTAAAGTCCATGGTGAAGATAATCTTGAAAGCTGGGGTTTTCAGAGTGACAAAAGTTTTCTTCCAAATTCTGAACTTTCCGTTCAAATAACAAGGAGCAAAGCTTGGATCATAAAGGGAAGGACTTGGATAAAGCAAAACATTTGGAAGTGGAAAGGAAGAAAGAGCAAAAGGTCAAATGCTAATGTCCTGGCTTGTCTTGTGTGGTGGAAACTTCCAAAAGCAGCATAAGGAGTCCAGTGTGATGTTTTAAGAAACCTGATAACATAAGAGTTCTATGCCAGAGAAGGCTGCAGGGTATTCAAAGAAGTCCCACACTGGACAATGGCCCTGCATCTGATGCCTCAAAAGGAGTGATGGAGCAGCTTCATTCAAGTAGAGATAGTGGCTCCAGTGGACCACAGTTTACATGTCATATGTAGGCCTTTTGACTAAAGGCTGTAGCTAAGGCTCTCAACTTCAGCAGGGACATCAAAATTCCAGCCAGAACTCAATACTCCTCAGAATCATAGATAGAGACCCTGTAGGATGAGCGCCATCTCATGAAAAGCAGGGGAAGCCCAGAGTAGCCCCCTTTGCTCCCAGGTACCCAAGGAGAGGGGAGATACAACCTGGAGGCAAAATGTGAATTAGGATCCACTAGTTACTATGAATTGACAGTTTTAAACTGGAATACATGGAGTTAAATTTAATAAACAATTTTAAGTATCCTTGTTAGCATAGGTAAGAAGGGGAATTGTCACTGGCACAATAGGCTCAGTTCCTGAATATAAAGTTACTTTGATTTTACAGATTTATTTATTTATTTATTTATTTATTTATTTATTTATTTAAGATTGAGAGAGACAGAGAGCAGGGGGAGGGAAAAAGAGAGAGGGAGAGAGAGAATCTCAAACAGACTCCCCACTGAGCATGGAGGCTGATGCAGGGCTCAATCTTATACCCCCGAGATCATGACCAGAACCAAAATCAAGAGTTGAGCAGTTAAACAACTGAGCCACTATGGGAAAACTGAGCCAGCTTTCCCATAAAGTTGCTTTTTTAAAAAAAATCTGAGTTGTGCTGGTCAAACTTCTACCCTGCTTCAGCCATATATCACACACACACACACACACACATAGAGGCTTTTGCATTCTTCTCCAAAAAATTACCATGTCCAGAAAAATGCTCCAAATGATCACACAACAAAAGATCCTAGGGAAGGTTGGCTTTCATTTTTTTTTAAGATTTTTTACTTATTTATATATTTGACAGAGAGAAAGAGACAGACAGAGACAGAGAGTGTGTGAAAGCAGGGTGAGAAGTAAAGGGAGAAGGAGAAGCAGGCTCCCCTCTGAGTAGGGAGCCCGATGTGGGATTCAATCCTGGGAAACTGGGATCATGACCTGAGTGAGCTGACAGCAGATGCCTCAGGCAGATGACTGAGCCACCCAGGTGCCCCAGAGTCTGGCTTTCAAATGAAAAGGCTGAGGACTCACTACTTATGGCATGAGGAAGCAACAAAATGTATTGGTTAAGACCATGGAGCCTGAAGTGTAGTATTCAAACCTTGGCTTCACCATGAACTAGCTGTAACCTTGGGCAAGTTGCTTTTATCTCAGTGTCTCAGTTTCTTCATCAGTAAAATGGAAATAATCTACTCACCTCATAGGCTTGTCATAAATACTAAGTTCATATCTGGAAAGCTCATGGAATAGCTCCTGACATACAAGTGGTGCAATGGAATTGTTTCACAAACCAACTATGGTCTCAGAACCCTCAGTGCTCAAGGGACTTATGATTGAAGTCAGGGTCATGTATAAGATGGTGACTTAGATTAAGAACTATAAGCTTTTTGTCTAGATTTCTTGTGAAACTGGGCAGTTTCTTTGACCATAGCCCTTCTCTTCCCATAAGTCTCTTTGTCTTTACAGTAGATATAAGATTATTTTGTCTGTTTCAGACAGTGAAGTACTGTAAAAATTAATGAGGGAGATGTCTGTTAAATGCTTTGGATTTCTTAAAGGAAAAGTGAAACATACAGAGAAAGTAACAGGGGAAGATGGCAGTGGAGTAGGAGGACCCTAGGCTTGCTTGTCCCATGAATGCAAGTAGTTAACTACTAAATCATCCTAGATGTCCCAGAAATCGATCTAAAGACTGGCAGAACAAACTCCGCAACTAAAGGTAGAGAAGAGGCCACACTGAAGAAGGTAAGAAGTATGGACACCCAGTTTGGGACAGAAATGGATTATGGCTACCGTGGTAGGGAGAGAGTTTTGGTCTCAGAGAAGGGCAAGAGACAGACTAGCATATAGGGGAGCTCAAAAGGAAAAGGAATTCCCAAAGCAATTGACTTGGAAAGTGAGAGTCCCCAAATTTCATGAGTTCTTGCAATCAGTGGGGCTTAAAGCCTGGAGTTTTAAAAGTCAGCAGGCTTGGCTCTGGGAGAGCTTAGAACACATTGGGACTGTTCTTGGAGAAAAGGTAAGGCAAATGGACCTGCAGACATACAGGATGCAAACAGGATCCGAAGAGCATATGGGATACACAGTGGGGAGGTTAGCTGCTCATGTGGGAGCATGTCCCAGAGAGGCAGCATTCACCGAGACCTTTCTGGGTACAAAGGAAATAGCAGGCACCATTTCCATCCCCCACCCCTCAGCATAAGCACAGACCCACCTGTGGGAACCAGCACAGTGCCCACACTTGCTATCTAACTTGTTTACACCAAGCCCCACCACCCCCCACACACTACAGAGCTGCCCCTCCCAGTTACCTTGCCTCAGTACCAGCATGGTGGGCACTTCTCCCCCAGAAGGCCCAGCCCAAACTTCTACTCACATGTGTCTCCCTAGGGTGGAATTTTGCAAGGTCTCAGTTCCAATGGTGGCAGCAACAAGTCTCATTTCACACATAGAGCAGAGCATACCTATTTAAAACATGCCAGATTCAGGCCAGGAACCAAACATTGCCCACAACAGGCAAAGAGAGCCTCTGCAGATGCCTGGCCTAAAGGATAAAGTGGCCAGGACAAAAACAGCAGAGTGCACACAGTACACATTGGGGACACTCCCAGAAGCTGCAGGCCCTGAGGAACAGGGGACACCACATGGCAGAACACTATAGGACCTCATAAGGCCATTACCCTCAAGAACAGGAGACATAGTTGACTTTCTTAACACACCAGGCAGGCGCAGAGACTTAGACAAAATGAGAAGAAAGAGAAATTTGTCTCAAATGAAAGACAGAAAAAGATAACAGCTGGTGAGTCAAGCAAAACAGATATAAGTAACATTTCTGATAAAGAATGTAAAATAGATATAAGTAACATTTCTGATGAAGAATCATAAGTATATTCACTGGACTTGAGAAAAGAGTGGAGGACAACAGTGAGATCATTAACACAGAGTTAACAAATAAAAGAGCTGAGATAAAGGGCTTAATAAATGAAATGAGAAATACGCTTGATGGAATGAACAGAAGACTGGAAAAAGCTGATAAATGAATTAATGACCTAGAGGACAGAATAATGGAAAATGATCAAGCTGAACAAAAGAGAGTAAAAAAATATGCAAAATGAGAATAGATAAAGGGGGCTCAGTGGTAACTGCATTCATATTATAGAAGCCCCAGAATAAGAGAGAGAAAAGGGGGCAGAAAATTTGTTTGAAGAAATAATAGCTGAGGGGCTACTGGGTGGCTCAGTGGGTTAAGCCTCTGCCTTTGGCTCAGGTCATGATCCCAGGGTCCTGGGATCAAGCCCCACATGGGGCTCTCTGCTCAGCGGGGGCCTGCTTCCTCCTCTCTCTCTGCCTGCCTCTTCATACTTGTGATCTCTGTCTGTCAAGTAAATAAATAAAATCTTTAAAAAAAAAGAAATAATAGCTGAAAAATTCCCTAATCTGGGGAAGGAAACAGATATCCAGATCCAAAAGGCACAGAGAACCCCCAACAAAATCAACAAAAGCAAATCCATGCCAAACATATCTTAATTAAAATGGCAAAATATAGTGATAAGGGAAAATATTAAAAGCAACAAAACAAAAGAAGACAGTTACACACAAAGGAAACCCCATATAGCTATCAGCAGATTTTTCAGCAAGAACTTTCTAAGCCAGAGGGGAGATGCATGATATATACAAAGTGCGGAAGGGGAAAAACCTGCAGCCAAGAATACTCTAGCCAGCAAGCCTATCATTCTGAATAGAAGGAAAGAAAGTCAAGGAACTTACAAAATAAAGGATATAAAATATGACACCATATATCTAAAATGTGAGGAGGAAAGGAGTAAAGAATGGGTGCAAACTTAAGTGACTTTCAACTTAATATAGACTGCCATATTCAGGAGATGTTATATACAAACCTAATGGCAACCACAAGTCCAAAGTCACCAATAAATATGCAAAAAGTAAAGAGAAAGAAATTCAAATATATCACTAAAAACACTGGCAAACCATGAAAGAGAAAGATAAGAAAGGATCAGAGAAAATCTCCAGAAACAACCATAAAACAACATGTCAATAAATACATATCTAGCAATAATTACTTGGAATCTGAATGGACTAAATGCCCCAATCAAAAGACACAGGCAAAAAGAATGGACTAAAAAAATAAAACCCAATATGCTGCCTACAGGAGACTCATTTTAGACCTAAAGACACCAGCAGATTGAAAGTGAGGTGATGGAGAAACATTTATCATGCAGATAGATGTCAAAAGAAAGCTAGAGTAGCAATACTTTTATCAGACAAAATAGACTTTAAAACAAAGACTGTAGGGGTGTCTGGGTAGCTCAGTTGGTTAAGCATCCTATTTTTGATTTTGGCTCAGGTCATGGCCTCAGGGTCGTGGTATCAGCCTGTGTCGGGCCCTGTACTGAGCATGGAGCCTGCTAAGGATTCTCTTTCTCCCTCTCCCTCTCCCTCTGCCCCTCCCTGTCCTCTCAAAAAAAATTAAAAATAAAATAAAACAAAGACACTAACAGGGGACAAACAAGAACACTATGTACTAACAATGTGGACAATCCAACAAGAAGATATAACAATTTTAATATTAATGCATCCAACCTGGGAGCACCCAAATATATAAAATAGTTAATAACAAACATAAAGGAACAAATTGATAATAATACAATAATAGTAGAGGACTTTAATACCCCACTCACATCAGTGGACAGGTCGCTTAAACAGAACACCAGGAAGGCCACCTGTACCCCAATGTTCATAGTAGCAGTGGCCACAGTCACCAAACTGTCGAATGAAACAAGATGCCCCTCAATGGACAAATGGACAAAGAAGATATGGTCCATATATACAATGGAGTATTATGCCTCCATCAGAAATGATGAATACCCAACTTTTGTATCAACATGGACAGGACTGGAAGAGATTATGCTGAGTGAAATAAGTCAAGCAGAGAGAGTCAATTATCATATCGTTTCATTTACTTGTGGAGCATAAGGAATAACACGGAAGACATTGGGAGATGGAGAGGAGAAGGGAGTTGGGGGAAATCGGAGGGGGAGATGAACCATGAGAGACTGTGGACTCTGAGAAACAAACTGAGGGTTTTGGGGGGTGGAGTGAGCCTGGTGGTGGGTATTATGGAGGGTACGTATTGCATGGAGCACTGGGTATGGTGCATAAACAATGAACTTTGGAACACTGAAAAAAATTTAATTTTTAAAATAAATTTAGCAGCAATGGCCACGGTCGCCAAACTGTGGAAAGAGCCAAGATGCCCTTCAACGGACGAATGGATAAAGAAGATGTGGTCCATATACACTATGGAGTATT
>PISX010030868.1:0-18151 GCA_004024625.1 Mellivora capensis
AAAAAAAAAAAAAAAAAAAAAAGAGACTGTACCCCTTAAGGGTCAGGGTCAAGCCCAGACCACACTCCCACCTCCTTCACCCCTGCCCTCAAGGAGATCACCATCTTCCCTCTTCTCCCCTTGTTTGGGCCCAGCTTGTCACTGCAGAGCCAGACAAAGAGCCTCTACCTTTGGGAGATCCCCACTTTCCCACTGAGTGACAGACCCACACCCCCAACCCTGCTCCTTTTGCCTTTGCTCACACGCTCCCTCACCGGTCATGCAGAGCCAGATTTCCACTCTCACAGCCTCCTGCCCTGAGCTTCCTCCTTCCCTACAGCACAGTTCCCACTCAGAGGAGCACACCTTTGTGCCTTGGCCTGATTCTTGGGGTGCCTGTCCTCCCTGCCCCACCAGACCTTGAGGCCTGGTCTATGGAGTGGGGTCTGTAATGGGGTGACTCATGTCCCCCCAAAAGTCATGTCCAAGTCCTAACTCCCAGGACCTGTGAATATGACTTACTGGGAAAGAGGGTCTTTGCAGAGGGACTTAGTCAAAGATCTCAAGATGAAGTCTTCCAGGATTTAGGATGGGCGTGAAATCCAATGACTAGTCTCCTTATAAGAGACAGAAGAGAAGACCAGAGAGGAAGACCATGTGAAGAGATAGGCAGAGATCAGGTGACACTTCTACAAGTCAGGGAACACCAAGGATTCCCAGAAACCTCCAGAAGCTAGGAGAGACACCTGAATTTCCCCTTCACAGCCAACATTGCCAATACCTTGACTTTGGATGCTGACCTCCAAAACTGACAACATAACTTTCTGTTGTTTCAAGCCACCCAGTTTGTGGTCATTTGTTATGGCAACCACAGAAAACTCATGTGGTGTGGAAGGGGGGTGGTGAAGCCTGGGTGGCTCAGTTGGTTGGGCATCCAACTCTTGATTTTAGTTCAGGTCACAATCTCAGGGTTGTGAGATTGAGTCCCACGTTGGTCTCTGCACTGACCATGGAGCCTGCTTCAGATATTTTCTCTCCTTCCCCCTCTGTCCCTCCCCCTGCTCTCTTGCTCTCTCTCTCTCTCTCTCTAAAAAAACAAAAATAGGGACACCTGGGTGACTCAGTTGGTTAAGCTGCTGCCTTTGGCTCAGGTCATGATCCCAGGATCCTGGGATTAAGTCCCCCATCGGGCTCCTTGCTCAGCAGGGAGCCTGCTTCTCTCTCTGCCTCTGTCTGCCACTCTGCTTGCTTGCACACACACTCTCTCACTCTCTCTTTCTGACAAATAAATAAATAAAATCAATAAATACAAAAATAAAATTCACACAGGGTCCATGTCCCAGGAACCATACCACCAGTCCCAGCACAGGGCTGGCCCCATCTGGATGAACCAGAACCCTGTCTGAGTCAAAACCTCCTTGTCTCTCTGATTTGTCACCTGGAGCCCCTCCCTGACATGCCATCTGAGGATCAGTTTTATCTTTTCTAGAAACCCTGAGATCTCATCAGTGATCCACAGGACGATCTGCCCTTCTTCACAGCAAGCACCTTACCATGTTTAGAGCAAGAGGCTCTAGTCATTCCTATAAAACCAGAACATGAGAGAAACCACTTAGAACGAATCCGCTGAGATCAAAAACCAAATGTCCTGGTATGTATCAGGGACAAGTGGGAAAGGACACACACTGAGCAAAAACAGATGCAAGAGGGCTTTCAGAACTTAACATTCTCCTCTGTGCTCTAGGGGCAGGTGATACAGGTGTGTGCAGGCTGAGAAAACAGAGCTGTGTCCTCACCATCCGCACCTTTCCGAGTGTGCATGTGTTAGAGCCACAGAAATTTTACAGGTGGGGCCAAGAATTACGAACATCAACTTATTTCACCCTAATGAGACAAAACTTGAGATATAATTGGAACAAAGTGCTGACATTTAGGACTAGCCAAATATAAGTCAAGGCTTACAGGGGTGAGTTTCCTGGGGTGATTTTTCCAAGTCCTGTGAGAGCACAATACAACGTCCCTCGTGTTGTGTTCCCTTGACAGCCCCACTGCGATGCCGAATTTATGTGTTCCCTTGACTTGGCCCAGATAACTGGTTAAACATTCTTTTCAAGTGCGTCTGTGAGGGGGTTTCCACCTGGATTGGCAGACTGAGGAAAGCAGATGCGTGGGCCTCATCCAATGCAAGGGAGACCCGGACAGAACAAACGGGCAGAGGAAGGGCCCATCCGTTCTCCATGCTTGGGCCAGGACACTGATACCCATGACCAGTCTCCCCATGCTCAGAACCACAGACCTGACTGAATGTACACCACCAGCTCTAAGGCCTGCCTTCGAACCACACCGCCAGCCTCCCTGGCTCTCCACACCATGTAAGCTAACATCTAGAATGAGATCTATTATGAGGACATGCCTTGCATGGATTCCACTGGCCCCACCTGGATAATCCAGGACAGCCTCTCCATCTCAAGGTCCCTAACTCTTTCACTTCTGCAAAGCTTCTTGCCATAGGAGGCAACACAGTCACACATTCAGGGGACCCGGGTGAGGACATCTTTGGGGGGTCGTTATTCTGCTCTTCACACAGCCACCTTCACTCCCCTGCCCAGCCACCCCTTGATCTTTGCTCTCCCCTAACTGCCTAGAGCCCACTGATGACCGTCAGAATGCTCTTCCTCCCTCCTCCAGCCCCCCACCCACCCACACCCTGCACCTCTGTGTCCTGGTCAGGGACAAGCTGTCCACATTGACAACGGAAAGATTCAAACTGCTGACCAATCTCCTATTTGCCGGGGGGATTTGAAGAAGGCATTGAATACCTCAGAAGCTCTACCCCCTTCTCTCAACAATGAGTCTCACTCTCCCTGCCATGCCCTCTGTGGAAGGGAGACTTGCCTCTGTCCAGTCCCTTCTTAGCCACCCCCTCAGTTCGGGGACAGGCAGGGGACAGCCACGTGGACAGGTGAGCAGGGACATCAAAACCCACACAAATCTGCCATGGCTTCTGCTGTCCAAGTGATGCATGAGCAAATGGCACATGACTTGGTTTCTCCGGATGAACATTTTCCTCCAGGGGCCATCCACAAGGGCCCTGAGCTCAAAACTTGGATTCAAGAGTAAGAGTGTCCCATGGGGGCCTTGAATCTGAGACATGCATGTACTCCAGCACTGACAAGAGTCCCACATCCTGGTGCTTTGAGCGTTGTTGTCAAAGCAATAAAGACCAAGGAGCTCTAGACAGTCAGGAGAGAGCAAGGAGCAGGAGCCCCAAGAGCTGGAGAGGGCTTGGCAAGCCTGGAATCATGCAGGTCTGGGTCCCTAACCACTCAGCAGCATCAAAACCAAGGACTGTTACTCCCAATGCCTGCCCAGTGGGCTCTCCTGGGACTGAGTGAGACACAAGGGGCTTCATGAGGAGTCCAGCTAAAGTGTAAAACCATCATGGACCACGTGTCCATCAGGGGATGGATGGATAAACAAAATGTGGGAAATCCACCCAATGGAATACTATTCAGTCTTGGAAAGGAGGGACACCTGGGTGGCTCAGTCAGTAGGGCATCTGACTCTTGATTTCAGCTCAGATCATGATCTCGCAGTCCTGGGATCAAGCCCTGCATTGAGCTCCCTGATCATTGGGGAGCCTGCTTCTCCCTCTCCTCCTCCCCCTACTCACTCTCTCTGTCTGTTGCTCTCTCTCAAATATATAAATCTTTAGTGAAAAGGAAAGAAATTCTGACACACAGCACAACATGGCCAGACCTGGAGAGGACACAGTGCTCAGTGAAATAATCAAGGCGCAAAAGGAAAAATCCAATGAGTCGGGAGACACGAGGCATCTGGGGTTGTCAGACTCAGAAATAGAAAAGTAGAGTGGTGGGCGCCATGATGCAAATGTATGCAGTGCTATTGAACCATAAACTCAAAGAAACCCTTACGATGGTAATTTTTATGTGATGTGTTCTTTGCCAATTTTTTTTTACACGTTATGGATTACCACCATCATTTCCCCTATCTTTGTCTTTCCCCCATCTTCCTCATCCTGGTCTTCATCCCCACCAAGGGGTCAGCCTGGGGCAGCTACCGATTTCCACCCACGACCTGCTGACTCTCGCGCCCGATGGGAACGGAGGGAGGACCACAGGGCTGTTGGGCAAGTCATTTGGAGAAACCACACAGCGGCCCGGGTAGGTAAATGTGCTGAGAGGTGACTGACCAGATGACTGAAGTGTGTTTGTACTAAAAATATTTTTAAAGCGCTTCTCTTGATTTATACCCGAAAGAAAATACCGCAAAGGAGAATGAGTTTTCAACTCAAGTAGCACTTACGCCTGATCTAACTAAATTAGCTCTTTTGAAATGGTGGTTTTGCTCTGACGCCTGTAATGAAAATAACAATAATGTGCATTTAGAGGCTGTTTTATCCTCTAGAAGCCCAGGGCTTCCGTGGTGAACAATTCCCTTCATCTGTGCAGACCAGCAGGGTGACAGGCAAGGGAAGAGCGGTGCGGAGCAGGGAGGCCGTGCGGGTGGGAGGGGCGTGAGATTCCTAGCGGCTGATCGTGTTTGGTAAAATCAGCAAATGTCAAATATGCAAGGAAGTGGATTTCTCGGTGCTCTGAGGAGCCTAGAGACAAATGGGCCAGAAGTGAGATCTTTCCCTCTGTCCAGAATGGAGTTATGTCCCCCAAAATTCATACACAGAAGCCCTACTCTGCCCTGTGGTGGTACGTGGAGGCAGGGCCTTTGGGAGGTGACTGGGTCATGAGGTCATGAGAGTGCAGCCCCCCGAGATGGGATCTGTGCCTTTGGAAGAGAGGGAGAGACACCAGAGCCCTCTTTCTCTGCCTGGATGGCTCCTGGGCTCTGTCCTGCCGCTCCCTCAGCACCCCTGACATCCTGCCTCAGTCTTTAGGGGATTCCTGAGCCCACACTCCCCGGCCTCTCTGCCCCAGGTAACCCGTTCCTACCCACCTGTTCTACTGTAGCTCATCCATGATCACCTCCTCCAAGAAGCCCGTCCTGACCACCCGCATCCTCAGGAGAGTGACGACCCCACCCTCCCACAGCATCGTCCCCCCCACTCCGTGTTGTCACTGTCCGTGTGCACATCAGCTCCCTCCGCCAGAGGGGAAGCTGTTGGGGCACAGCCTGCAAGGTACCCTGCTGCATTCGGGCCTCCAGCACAGAACAGACTGAGGGAGGGGCTCGCTGCTCGCCCCCAGCAGCCCCACCCCACCACAGGCTCTGAGAACACAAGGCAACAGACCGTCCCCTGAGCCTGAAATTCGTAGTCGGTGTCTCACTAGCTCACAGCCCAGCCTCCGATTCAAGAATCCTACTATCCCCACTTTGGAAAACAGGCCCCATCCCAACACAGGTATCAGAGACCATCCTACACCCACAGCCAGGGCTGTTTCTGGAGTGAGTCCGTGCACCACCCGCGGGCCAGCTCTTGCCCTGAGGCCCCTCCCTCAGCCTCGTGTAACGAGTATCCTCACCCACTTCACAGGGGAATCAGCTGAGGCTCCTGGAGGGACCTGCCCAGGGCCCCAGGGCCAGCAAGGAGCAGGGCAGGGCTGGGACAGGATCCCGTGTCTGTCTGAGTCTAAAGCCAGAGCTTCTCACCTAGAGTCTGGACCACCATGAAGGCAGCTGGGTCAGTGGGGAGAGAGGGGTGGGCCCACGGCCAGAGCGAGCCAGGCATCGTCCATCGATGTGGAACTCAGGTCCCGGGACCAGAGCCTTCCCTGCAGCATCTCTCATTCACTCACGCAGCAGTAAGCTTTTCTTTCCTTCCGTACTTGACATTGTGCTCCCTAGTGGAACTGTTCTGACTGCTGGCAACAGCATCCCAGGCTGAGCCGAACATGGGAACAGGTGCAGAGACGTGGACTGGCAGAAGGCATTTAGGTGACTGGAAATAACTCAGGGTGGGGTCTGCGTGTGGTTGCAGGGGAAGAGCACAGCCAGCCGGAGGTGGGAGAGCTGGACTGGGGCACAGTTCCGAAGGCCCCAGATCTCATTCTACAGGCAAGAGTGGCTCCCTGTGGAGTCCTGAGATAGAGGGGTCCCTGGTCCCATCAGCCTTTAGAAAGCTCATGCTGGAGGCCGCCCAGCAGGTAGACTGGTGGGACCTTCTGTGCCTTTACTGTTTGAACTATGAGCTGGTGCCTCTTCTCTCTAGAAGTCACCATGTCACCCCCACCGCAACCCCAAGAGGCCAGATCCGACTCCCTGCCTCCCCTTGGCCTTGTGGTGCTTCCTATGCTCGGGCAGCCTCTGTCCCACCCTCCTCATTCCGTTGGGTGAGACACAACGCCCAGGTAAAGACAAGCCAGACCAGGACATGGAAGGACATTCACTTTCATTATGGAAAACCACGCAGGCCCCGCAAAGCCAAGAAGCTCGAAGGAGCGATTCTAAGACTCCCCACGTAAATAATATATGAAAAATCCTATAACTTTGTATTTTTAAAGTGCTTTAATCCAAAGGCTTTAGGCCCTTTGCAAATCATGAATTTGATTCAGGAAGCATTCCCAAACACCTCTTCTCTACACCAGGCATGGGGTAGTTCCAGAACCCCGGGGATTCTGGAAGGAGCCACGAGGCACCTGGGTGCCTCGCTCAGAGGGGAACAATGAGGGCTCAGGGAAAGGGCTCTTCTTGCACAGGCTCAGAGAAAGGTGTTTCTCTCCAGGGCCAAAGCAGGAAGAGTCATGACTCCAAAGGAACACCAAAGGTCGTAGCTGAGGGAGGGGCCACAAGACAGGAGCCGTGATGGGGGAGGGGTGGGGGGTGGAAGCAAGGCCAACTCCAGAACCAGGGCCAGGCAGACAGTGAGGAAAGGGAACTGGCCTGGGCTCTCTGGGTCCACCCCCCAAGCTCTGGCTGGTGCCTTCCACTGGCTGAACCCAACAGCAAAGCCCGAGGCCTGCCTGGGTGAGGACATCCCCAGAGGGCAGCCTGTGTGGCCAACACGGGGCCAGGAAGAGTAGTGTGGGAGTCTAGGGGTGGCAACCAGGCTGGCCTGTCCCCTTCCTTGGGCACTCAGAAGTACAAGGGCTGTAGGTGGTCGTCATGACATCACTCAGGACACGGATGTCATTCCTACTGTCTCTTTACAACAGCACCAGCTGCTGAAGGGTGAACTGTGTCCCCCAAGTTCCTATGTTGAGGCCCTAACCCCCAAAACCTTAGAATGCGACTGTCGCTGGAGGTAGAGTCTCTGAAGAGGTGATTAATTTACCTCTTCATGATAATTTACCATGAGGTCACCTGGGTGCCCTGAGCAGGTGCCTTTGGAAGAGATGAGGACATGGACACGCCCAGGGGATGACCGCACGAGGACCTTACCGTCCCACAGCCCTGGTGGCAGGAGGTCCCGGATCAAGGCATCAGCAGGGCCGCAGGAGAACCTGCTCCAGACCTCCCCCCGAAGGGCTGGGTTTGCTGGCGGCTCTGACCTTCCTCCTTGGCCTGGAGACGTCTGCCTTCATCTGCATGGGCCACACTCCCTGTGCATATCTGTCTCTGGCCCCAAAGCACCACTTTTCGTAAGGATGCCAGTCACAGGGGAACCGGGCCCACCCTCACAGCCTCGATTTAACCTGCACATCTGGGAAGACCCATCTCCAAATAAGGTCACCTTCTGAGGTCTTGGGGGCTAGGACCACAGCATGTGAGTTAGCCAGGGACACAACTGAATCTATGACACAAAATACTACACACACACACACACACATACACACACACATGCAAGCGTATGTGAAACAGAAACATCCAGCTTCATGGCGATCGGAACCCATGGGACCTCCTCTAACGTCAAGAAACAGAACATGGTGGTCCCACAGGGGCCCCGCACCCTTCCTGATAATAAGCCCCAGACGTCACCAGGATCCTGACACTCACGTTTCGGTGATCTTGCTGCGCTAGGTAGCAGGTCCCCACAACCCGTCCAAGCCCGGAGCCCATCTTGGCCTGTTAGCTGAACATCACGTAACCCGACTCACCCTGGGGTCCGCCTTCGTTCACTCCGCCACATTCACAAGACTCAGCTGTAGTCAAGCACAGTTTCCCATCACAACGAACTGCCAGAGGGTCCTCCAGGTGGACATAGCCCAGTCACCTCGGGCTGTCCCCATGGGGGCCGCCGCGCACAGGCTGTGCCTCCCTGCTCACGGGGAACAGAACGTCGGGGTGGACAGGCAGAGCAGCAGAGACACGATCTTGGACTTTCCTGGAGATCGACCCACTGTTTTCTCGAGGCTGGCCCTGACTCGGAGCACATCTCAGGCAGAACAGAAAAGAACATCCAGAAGAAGCTGAACTTCCGTTCGCGAGAACGTCCCCCAGAGGGCCTGGCCATTTCTGGACGCCCACCCTGTGCCAGGCATTTGCCAACTTCACTGAGCATCGTCTCCCCCCACCAACAAGTGCCGTCCAGGTGCCCCCCTTCACGGGTGAGACGCTTCACCGGTGACAGGGTCAAGCGACCTGTCCGAGGTCACACACAGATCTGAGACTGGGACCCTGGCCTGTTCACCTCTAAGCCCCGTGTGTTTACATGGGAAGAAAGTGCACGTTGGGGAACAGGAGAAGTTGTCAGATCTAACAGCCTCGTTCCAGGGCCGAACCGAGCTGACAGTCGCACCAAACAGTGTGGGACAGGTGGGCTCCAGACACTTAATCCTCGCTGGCCAGGATCCCCCTGCCGCCCCGCACCCAGCTAGCAGCTCCCAGATGTCAGGGAACCCGTGTTCTGACTCCAACAAGCTGCCTCAGGCAATTTAAATGTGCTTTGTGCTTCATGACTAATACATGAGGCCCCGAAGAGAGCCGGGCGGGCAGCAGCACGAGCGCGTGAGCAGAGCAGCAGCGATGGACGTTATTTCTGGTCTACTTAGCAAGTGGACCGCGCCCCTCTCTGCCGGAGACCCCAGCTGCTCTCATCAGAGAAATCCCCGAGACCTCATTCCTGGAAGAAGGCGGGCTTTGTCCACTGCCTTCCTCATCTTTGTCACACAGTCATTTCCGATCGGCGCAACGACAGTGAGTTCGAAACAGAATCCTCCGAAGACGCATCTTGGGCTCAAGCCTTTAGCGCCCCAAGCCTGTCCTGTCCCTGCGGGCCTCCACTTCTCAATACCGAGGCTCTGGAGGCTTCCGACCCAGAAAGAGTGGCCCATGCCCGCACTCTTGGGGCTACAAAGCCCATTTGTAGTGAGGAGACATGCTGGGTCACCCAGGAGAGAGGGAGCTGGGCTAGGTACTGTTCTACCTGATGAGAAAACAGGGTGCCATGCCAACCCGCCCCAGGCCCCACGTGAGCAGCAGGGCCAGAGCTGGGGGGGCCCGCCTTGCCCTACTCCCTCGCTCGTCCCAGCGTTCCAGGCACAGGACCGGGGACATCCCAGTTTCTGGTCTGCGTGGGGGAGCAGTGTGACAGAGGGAATTCAGTGGAACAATGAGGTTAGGAACAGTAATAACCGGTCATGATGGCCTGACTTGTGTCCTCTCAAAAACTATAGGCTGAAGTCCTAACCCCCGAGACCTCAGAACATGACCTGATTTGTAAACAGCCATTGTAGGAGTAATTAATTAAGCTGAGGTCATACCGGAGCAGGGGGCCACCATCCAATACAACGGGCATCCTTATAAAAAGGGGACATTTGGACAGAGACAGGCACACAGGGAGAAGGCTGTGTGAAGACGAAGGCGGAGATGGGGAACACCAAGGATGCCAGCAAACCCCCCAAAACCAGGAGAGGCCCAGAACAACCTGTCCTTCACAGCCTCTGGAGGACCCAGCCCTGCCCACACCCCAATTCTGAGCATCTGGCCCCAGAATTGTAAGAGAATTCATGCCCAGTGTGTGAGCCCCCCATTTGTGTATGTTGTTCCAGCAGCCCCGGGACACTGAGGCACGGCCCCTCACTCAGCAGTGATGTGCATGTGGGAGCTTCATGCTGGGGTCCAAACGCCATCCCCCTTAACCGGGTACTGTCCCACCACAAGTCAGTACCAAGACTCATGGGGATAATAACCGCCAGCTCGGGGGCAGCAGTTACGTCGGGGGCAGGGGGGAGGGGGATGGGCATCAGCAACATCCCATCCCCTGTTTTGGAAAGAAACCTAAAACCGTAAATAGTGTCAAGGCGGGGGTGGAGGGATGGGGGGGTGGCAGGGTCCAAGGAGACTTTATAGTCATTTTCTGAGTTTTTCTGCATGTTTTCAGTATTTTTTTAAAAAACCTTCTTAATTGGTTCTGACACGTGCAACAGACATTTAAAAATCCAAGGGTTTGGACTAAACTCAGAAAATCTCCACGCACCTCCTGGCACTCGTTTCTGCTGCTCTGTCACCAAGGGTCACTCCAACACTCCGTCCAGGAGGTCCGGCCTCCAGGCCTCCCCGCGCTGCCCCTCACCCCACTCACACAACCCTGCCTCCCACCCTCACCCTCCGCGGGGGGCGTCTGAGTCTTAGATCTCTCTCAGAGCTGCGTGCAGTGCATAATGCCATCCAGAGTCCCAGGACACGTCACACCACCTTGGCAGGGTTTGGTGATTTACATGGCCCAATTCACCGGACAGCCAGTCACAATCCATGACCAGTGGCGATTGTGTCAATGGATACACATGTCTGGTCTGCCTCATCAAGGCCATCAAGGGGCAAGACCAAGGTTGAGGCCCTGCCCCAGCCCCACCTCTCCCAACAAGGGATGGGGTGCCGAATGCTGAGCCCCAGCTTGGGGCCCCTTTCCCTCTGTGTTGTCTATTTATCCTCAACCCCACCTCCTTCCACCAGCTGATAAAGTGGCCCCCTATCCACTGCCTGTCTCTGCCCCTGGAACACCTCTAATCCTCTGGCCCCACTCCCCTTCCCTCCCGCCATCTGCCTGGCTATGCCACAAAGACTCAGCTCAGGTGCCACTTCCTCCAGGAAGCTCACCTGTAGGACTCCAGACCCCTCCCCTCTAAGACAGTGCCTACACATTGCCTACCCTGTGGGGGATGAACACGGGTGAACTGGTGTCTGTCTCCCCCAGTGGCCTGTGAGCTCCCTAAGGGCCGTAGCCATGTCTGAGTCACCACACACCTGGCTCAGTGCAAAGCAGACCAGCAGGGAATGATGAATGAGCGAAGTGACCTGTCACCCCTGCTTCAGCTCAGCAGGCGTCCTGTCTGCATCAAAGCTACGGCCTTGTGTTAACAGCAGGAGACACGTGGGGCGCCTGGGGGGCTCAGCTTGTTAAGCGACTGCCTTCAGCTCAGGTCAGGATCTCAGAGGGAGTCCCTGGATTGAGTCCTGCATCGGGCTCCCCGCTCCGTGGGGAGTCTGCTTCTCCCTCTGACCCCGTCCCTTTTCATGCTCTCTCTCTCTCTCTCAAACAAATAAAATCTTTAAAACAAAAAACAGCAGGAGCAACAGGCAGAGTGGGGAGGTTGCCAGCGATCAGCCTGGAAAACAAGTTGGCCTCTAGGATACCCCTTCCATAAGGAACCAAAGCTCCAGCCACCCGCAGCCTCCCCAGGGACGCCCAGGGGGAGGAAATCTCCAGGGACACCCAGGGACCTGAGAGTGGCCGGAGCGCCACTCTGCCCAGGGCTGCCAAGCAGCCTCTGACCCCAGGGGCCTCGCCTGGACTCAGGACTGAGGGTCATTTTTCCAGATTCTCAGATGGACATTTTTTAAATTTTAGAAACGAACCATTTAATATAGAAGTAACGCACTCTTGTTAAGAAAAAGAAAAGAAAATACCCCGACAGTGAGGAGCATAGAAAGAAATACTAGAGCAATAACGTAAGCCCTTCCTCACCCCCCATCCCAGCACTACGAACTAGGTGTGGATCCCTCTTGCTACCCCCCCACCACAGCACACACACCCACACACTTACATCTTTTACCAGGGCTCAGTTTAAACACACATCCTGTTGTCTGGCACCAGCAAAGTCCTGTGGACTTTGTCTAGAGGGCAGGCTCTAGAACATAGACTCCAATACTCTGCATTCGTAACAATGTGTCTAAATAAATACTCAACAGCGCAAGACTCAGAGATAAAACGTAATCCTACAGCGTTAAACCTACTGCTCAAAAGAGAATATTCTTTGGGTCAATGAAACAATCTCCTTTCATGCCTTCATTCCACAAATATTTACAGAGTACCTATGAGGGACTAGACACAGCTCTAACTGGTAGGAATAAGCAGGGGACACAGCAATAATTCCTGCCCTCTTGAGGTTCTGTTCCAGGAGAGAAAGGGAGACGCTAAACACAGAAATGAGTAACATCCTAGATCATGTCAGACGCTCCGCGGGAAAGACAAGGCAGGAAGGACAGCAAGGTGTGCACCCAGAGCCGTTGCCCACTGCTGGGGTCTCCCGCCCCTGCCTCCCTGTGGGCGCACCTGTGCCCGGGCCCCGTGCTTATACACATGGAGAAGACATGGCATTGGAGCCTGGGCTCTGGCTTCCTAAACGGCCAGAGCTGTGAGTGAACAGCTCCCCAGGGCACAGATGGTGACCAGTAAGAAGCAGGAGGTGAGTGGTGAGCAGACGCGTGCCCCTCATGCCGTCGCCTGCAGAGCCCCCCAAACGTGGCCCCACCTTATGCACTTTCTGGAGAGCTGCAGTGCTGGGCACACACAGGTGCCAAGAGGCCTGCCGGGCATCACCACGGGTTGCCAAGAAAGGGGCAGCGCAGGGCTTCCTCTCCCCTCGCGCTCGCCACCGGGCGCTTGCAGCTCGCAAACACGCATTCCCACCCCAGGCCCAGCCTCCTCCTCAGGCTCTGCTTCCCAAGGAGCAGAGCTCAGACCAGACGCGATCTTGAACCCCCCACAGGGCACCATCCACATTAAGAAAGGGCACTTGACAAACCCCAAGGAGGTTAGCAGAGAAGCCGCATGGGTGTTCGGGGAAAGGGCATTCCAGGCAGGGGAATCTGGAGGGTTCTAAGAACAGCAAGGAGCCGCCGGGGTCAGAATGGGTGAGCCAGGGAAGGGGAGTAGCAGACACCGCCAGAGAGGAAGGACGAGGCGGCGAGTGAAGTCTGGGTGACCTGGGAGCCACTGGGGGTCTCTGATGGGGGGTGACATGGCCTGAGTCTGGCCACTAAGCTGACTGCAGGCTGCAGGGAGCGGGAGTGAAGGCAAGGAGGCCAGACCGGAGGCTGTTTCTGCGACCCAGTCTCAGCAGCTGGCGGCTTGAGCCAGGGCGCATGCAGCAGAGAAGAGGTCAGGAGAGGGATTCTGGACATATTTGGGTGGGAGACGAACAGGCTGTGCCAACATCTTGAAGGGGGGCAGGGGGGGAAGGTCGGATTCCAGAGTGACCCCAAGATACTCGGTCTGAGCAACCAGAGAGACGGAGTCGCCGTTGACAAGCTGGGGAGAGAGCAGAACGGCGTGGGGAAGGACAGAAGTGTGCGCTCAGTGAGTCCGAGTGTCACCACATGCCCCAGGGGGAGGTCACAGAAACAGCCGGACACACGACACACACGACTGCGGCCAAGGGGAGGCGACCCAGGACGCAGAGGGACAAGGGGGCCTCCGTGCTCATGGAATGTCCTTAACGTCTTGAGACTGGATGAGACCCCAAGGTCCCAAGTATACGGCCTAACGAAGGAAGAGTCCAGGGACTGCTTCCTGGGCACGTGAGAGCCCACAAGCGGGGAGCACGGGAGAGACAAGAGACTAGGAAGGGTCAGTAAGTCAGGGGTGGTGGGGAGGGAATGCACAGCGGTGGCCCAGAAGCAAGAGAACGCTGTTTCAAAGGACAAAATCAAAGGCAGCACATTCGGGGAGTGAAGCGAGGGTTAAGACTAACTCACGCTTCGGTACTTAGCGGCATGGACACCACTCTGAGCCTGAGGCCCCCGCTGCCCCGGGGCCGTGGGGGTGCCGTCCGCTGAGACGGGGCTGGGGGAGTATTCAACGAACAGACACGTGCTGGGTGGATGGACGGCTGAGAGGGCGGGCGGGTGGGTGGAAAGACAGACAGGAGAACGGATGGGTATTTCTTGGACAGATGGAAGCAGGGGGGTCAGAATGGATGGGATGGTCGGACGCACAGATGGTTGAAGGGACGGGTACTAAGGTAAATGGCTGTTGGCAGACTGGATGCCGGGCTGAGTAGCTACTTCCCGGATACGGGAAGGTCCAGGAAAGGTCCCTGGTCACCCTCATGGCTCTCGGATGGCCCCGGAGGCAGCTGGGTCAGAACCCACACTAGTGGAGCACGAACTGTGTGCAGGCCAGTGAGCAAGGCTCTTGTCACATTGCCAATCATCACGACATCCCTGTGACTGGGATGACTGTGACCTCCATCCAAACCAAACAGGGCCGCCACAGAGATGAATGCCAGCACCTTCGGTAACTAAGCCATGAACACAGGCATCAGCCGGGCCCAGCTCAGGCAGCCAGGATACTGGGTCACCTGCTCAGCCTGCAATGTTCCTTGTCCCCATTTTAAAGATGAAGGGATTGAAACTCAGACGAGTTCCATGACACAGGGAAGTCAGCTTGCTTCTCACGCGCCCCTCCCTGTCATCGGCCCTCACCTCTGACCTGAGACATCCCTGCCCATCTTGGGGGCTTGCCCTTGACCCTTCTCTGGGGACCAGGGTCCTGCTGCAAGTGACCCTCCACAGCCCTGAGAGTCTGGCTTCCTGTTCACCCCTGTGCTTCCGTGGGGGAGAGGCCCATCCACACCACGCCTGGTCCTGCTCTCAGCTCACACTCACCCCATGCCGGTCCTTCATGGCACCCCCAGGCCTGCACTCAGGGAGCAGCTGGGAAGGGAGCTGAGCATAGACGTCTCCTCTGCAACACCAGACCCTACTTTTTCTAGGTTCCGAAGATCAAAAATTCCTCACAAAGTAAATAGCCATGAAACCACAATCCAGGTCAAGAATCGGGACGTTACCAAGGACTCTGGGAGCCCCCCCGCAAGCCGGGGCCCCCCACTCCCAGTCCAACCGCTCCCAAAGTTAACACACTATCCTGATTTCCATGTGAAACACTTCCCCTTCTTTACAGAGTTCCCACCGAGCCAGCGTCCTTAAACCCTTTCCTTCAACAGCATTACTGACAGGCAACAAATCGCCCTTATTCAAGGCGTAAAATCTGGTAAGTTCTGACGCCGTATACATATGTGTCTCCCCCTCCTCCCCATCCCCTCTTCTCCCTGGAAGCCACTGATCGGCTTTCCCCGGAGGGTTCCCACCAGGCCACTGTCCCTCCACAGGCCCCCACATAGCTCACCTGCACCACAGACCCACACCCTCTCTGGACAGCGCCCCCTCACTGCTGACCACTGGGCCCTGACCACACACAGGAGGGGGGCCGCCTGCCCAAGGACTCCAGACCGGCTCCCATCTGGGAAACCTGACAAGCTTACCTACTGTCCAACGGGCTGGACCACACCTCCTCCACAAAAGTCCGAACCCGCCTGGGGAGGCCCCCTCCACATTCCTTCCTGCTTGTCTTTTGTCTCTTGGCCCAGGGTACCATGTAGAGCCCTTACACGTTACAGCCACACACCAGAGCTTATGGGTCCTTCCCACCACCCTTCCCATCTTACCCACAGGGACCCCAAACTGCTACACGGACTCCAGAAGGACATCCTTGACGCAGGGTCCGGGCTGGCATTTCCTTCTTCCTGCCCCTTAAGGATATCGCTCACCGCCTCATGGCTTCCATCGTTTTGGAAAAGAAGTGAGCTGACACTCTAGCAGCCATTTCCCTGAAGGTGACCTGTTCTTTCTTTCTGGCTGCTTGGAAGGCTTCTTGTATCTTTAGCATTTGGCAGTATTGGCATGGGGTGGAGAGATGCGGTTTTGTTCTCCTTGTCCTGCTCAGGGCTCCTGGACATTCCCGAATGGCTGACTGTCATCGCTACGGCCTACCTGTGTCTTCCCCACTCCGCCTCCCAGAAAGGGCACTCATCGAAGCTTTACGTCCCAGCACCGCTGGATATGACTGTTTGGAGGTCGTATCTTTAAAGAGGTGATTACATGAAACTGAGCTTTGGGGAGGACCCTAACCCAGCCTGATGTCCTTCTAAGCGGAGATGTGGACGCACAGAGAGACACCAGGACACGTGCGCATGGAGGCCACATGAGGACGCAGCGAGAAGTCGTCCCCTGCAGACTGAGGATGCAGGCCCCAGGAGAGACCAAACCTGCCAACAGCTGGATCTCAGGCTTCTGGCCTCAGAGCCACAATAAAGTAGATTTCTGTTGTTCACGGCGGGCTGGCTGTGGGATTTTGTCATGATGGACACAGCAAAGGAAGGCAGTCTCGTCCCAGATCCAGCCATGATTGCTTCTGGCCCATTTCTTTGCCTCTTATTCCAGATCTCCGATCTCATTGGATCCCCCCTTCGATGGATCGTAACCTCTTTCTGGTGTTTTCTACCCTTTAACCTCATTCTGGTTTTCCCTTTCGACCCTTTCTCCAAGCCCCCAGTTCTCTCTCCAGCTGTGTGTTTCACTTACTGAACTTCTGAATTCGGTCATTTCCACTTCGCTGCTCTTTACAGCTGCCAGTTCTTAAAACTCTCAATCCCATCGTGTCATCTCTTGGAGCACAGAAAACAGTCCCGTCGAAGTTCTTGTCTGGTAACTCCTCTCCTGGATGTCCTGAGGGTCTGCGTCTGTGGTCCGTCGTTCCTGCTGAGCTCCCAGGACGCCGTCTCGTGTGCCCAGTAGTCGTTATTGTGCACAAACACCGGATTTCTGATGTAGACATTCAGGATGGTGTCACCCTGTCCAGAAAGGATCTACATTTATGTCTGCCGGCTGTCCAGGGCACCAGGCATCCCATAAGGTATCTCCACAATTTCAGCGGTTCCAACTTCACGGAGCTGAAATGCCGTATCCACAAGGTCTGCTGCTGACGCCCTCACAGATAAGGTCCGCCCTCTGTGGTCCTAATTCAGAACAAGGCCGGCTTGCCAGGACAGGATCCCTGGGCGGGTGCTTGCATTAGTTTCCTGGGGCTGCTCTAACAAATTACCACCAACTCGGTAGCTGAAAACAACACATACTGATTTTCTTACGGTTCTGGGGACCGGAAGTCTGAACTTACTTTTACTAGGACAAAGGCAAGTGGTCAGCCGGGCTGCCCACCCTCTGTAGAGTCTAGGAGCGAATCCCGGCCTTTTCCAGCTTCTAGAGGTGCCCACGCTCCTTAACCTGTGGCTCCTCCTCTTATCTCCAAAACCAGAAATCTAGCATCCTACATCAGTGGTCATAAGGCCTCCATCTTCTGCATCAAATCTCCTTCTGGGATTACGTTTAGGGCCCAGCTAGCTAATCCGGAATCATCTCCCCATTTTAAGACCCTTAATCATACCTGCCAACTCCCTTTGCGATGAAGGGAAACACTCACAGCCTCTGGGGTTAGTACTGGCTAACCTTGGGGAAAGTCAAGTTGGGTACCAACTATGGTTGGATCTAGCTATGGTTGGGTCGATCACAGCCCTGGGCTCTTGTCCCCTGGCCACAGGCACGACTCAGCATCTCGGAAAGCATGCTAGATCCCCGTGACCCCAAATGCTGTGCTCCACTGCCTGAGCCTCTGTCCACTGCCCCCCGCCACCCCACTCTGAGATCTCACCCAACACTCCTGGTCTGGTTGCTTCTCTGAAACCCACATGCACCGTTATTACTGCCTCATTCTTAGTTTTCCTCGTGAAAGGGTTAGTTCTTCCGCCTAACTTCTGGAAGAGAAGTTCATCATCTTCTATGATGATCAGACAGTGGGCAGGGTCAGGCCCCGGGTGAGAAACCCCTGAGGGCTGGGAGCCGGGTTCTCCATGTGCCCTATGGACAGCAGACTCCTACAGGTCCCCTGACCCTTGATTTTAAAATTATCAACTCTTTACAATTATAGAGCACTTCACAATTGGTAGGAAGCATTCCATTTAGGAACACTTATGGCCACTGGTTATTATATTTTTTAAAGATTACTTATTTTTTTTTAATTTTTATTTTTTTATAAACAATTTTTTATCCCCAGGGGTACATGTCTGTGAATCGCCAGGTTTACACACTTCACAGCACTAACCATAGCACATACCCTCCCCAATGTCCATTACCCCACCCACCTTTCCCGACCCCCTCCCCCCAGCAACCCTCAGTTTGTTTTGTGAGATTAAGAGTCACTTAT